>JAWPHD010010518.1:0-93094 GCA_037043455.1 Cyrtodaria siliqua
TGATTTCAATTTGACAAGTTATTTGTAGCGAGCACAGCTAGCGAGAAGTGAACTTTACGGTAACGGGAGAGAAAAAAAAAAGAAAGAAAAAAGAAGAAAATTGCTAATTATGCTAATCTATGCTTCTCGATTTTGATGGTAAATCGTCGTTGTCACGCTTTAAGCATTTCTAACGCAGATACCGGCTGCCACTATAGGAGTTTTAGCTTCGAAATTCTGATTTGTTTTCTTTAAAACAGTTTTCTGAGCAACGTTTCCGTTATGACTGGTTAGAGTAGAGTTTCAGAAATAATTTGAAAGGCTCTCCCACTCCTTGACAAAGTCCTATAGAATATGTGCAGCAGAATATGTAAAGAGTTCAAATGCGAAACTAAGGCTTTCTAGAAAATATGTGGTTTCCGTGGGAAATTTCAAAAGGACAACAAATGCAGGAATATGCTGAACATGTCAACAATTGCAGAGCGCACAATGTTAAAACAACACTAACACATATGTGAGTGAATAAATTGATATACATTTTATTTGTAAACACCCGATTTGAACATTAAATCGTCTTGGCCGGAAACTTTCAAGATTATGCAAATAAGCGAGTGACGGTGTTTATTGACATTATTTGCAGACGACTAGTGATAACTCAGGTAATTTCTGGAAGACTCGGATTGCTTTTACTTTGTACTAACACTTTTGTGAGTTGATGTTGAACTAGTTTAAATGATTAATTATTCACAAATCGATTATAATTGCTTTCACTTCGTACGAACACTTTTGTGAGTTTATGTTGAGCAAGTTTTATAGATGATTAATTATTTATGGACAAACCACCCTCGCGCGAACGGAAAGAATAATCTACAAAATACACCCCCCCCCCATACCCCCCCCATACCCCCCCCCATACCCCCTCCCCCCACCCCCCCCCCCCCCCCCCACCACCACCACCACCCCTGAAAAAACTGAGGAAAAGTTTCCTCAGACAGACCTCTCTCTCCTGGAAATTCTTAGACTACAAGCCACCCCACCACTCCCCAGCCAGCATGGCCATATCGGATAGATTTCAGTAATTGGTTGGAATGTCGGCCCGATGTCTATCCGTTATCTGTCATAGACATCGGGCCGTTATGCAGACTGCCGCTCTGTTACCGATATCTATCCGATATCAGTAACAGAGCGGCAAGGCCCGATGTCTATCTGTTATCTGTATATAGGAAACATATCGATCCAACATCGGTCAGATATAGGCTTCCTGACTGGGTTTGTGAGTTCTTTTTATGATTTGCTGAAAAGATATCGATCAGATGTCGGCTAAATGTTGGATATGCCGACGTCGGGCCGACGTAGAGCCGATTAATTCAATATTTTCCAATTTGTGAATTTTTTGTTTGTATGGCATGCTAAATTGATTGTTAAATGCATTAATCTGAATGAATATAGCACATTTCTTCTGATGTCTATTATTATATCTCGGGCCAACGTCAGGCCGACGTAGTTTGTATCAGTTGATACCATATATCGGGCCGCTGTCTGTCCGATATAACACGCCATAAATCCATAAATGGCGGTAATGACATGTCATTTTGAATATTGTATATGTGTTGTTAATGTGAACAGATATTCCTCGCAAATGTCCTTTTTTACATTGCAAAATGATGCTAACTACATTCACAAGAGTTTTATTTATTGCTAATGAATATTTTTCCTGTCAAGCTAATTGAGATAAGCACCTACAAAAAGATATATATAAGGTAGTCAGTATTCATTAAATTGATTTGATAAAAAAAATTGGACGGAGTTAAACGCCCGATAACCTTGTATGTTGCGAAACATATACATGTATTTTGGATTGGTAATCCGATGCTCTAGCTACATACTGTGCTAGCTGGATGGTGACAATAGAACGAATTTGATGTTAATCTGTCATAATTAGCCCACTTCGGTCGAAACTATATCGGATACATATTGGATAGATAACTAACCGATATTGGACCGAAGATGGATAGTAAACTAAAACGATGTCTGACCGATGATGGATAGTAAACTAAAACGATATTTAACCGATATTGGACCGATGTGTAGCCGACAAGATATCGGTCCGACTTGAAGCCGATGGGCACGCCGATCTCAGGCCGATATCATGGGCATGCCGTCGCCGATCTCAGGCCGATATCGTTTGCGATACTGGTCCGATATAAAACAAATTATGGGGCCGATGAAGACTAGATATAGGATTGCTGGCTGGGTCCTCACCCCCTAGATTTGTTCATTTAAAAATACCTCCCCCCACTCCCCAACACACACACACACCGACCGACCCACAAAACACACACACACCTGTGTGTACCACAGTGTGGTATTCCAGTGTGGCAGCACTATAGACTGTAGATAGATACATTACACTAAACACAATCATAAGTCCAGATTGTATTGTGCCCATACAGGTGGGTGTCCTATCGTTTAAAATATGGCGGATGGTATGGTTCTCATTTATTTGACTCGGAAAGTGATTTGTAAGTCAAATCTGTGGTATGGTAAAAATGACCTCATTATAGAATTTAAAAACCGGAATGGTTTGTATTTGTTTTATGACTTAATTATGGACCAGTGGTACGATTCACCGGAACACAACAGACCAGAACAGAGATGAAACACCAGGATGAACTGGAACTGCTTCTTCAGTGAAAGGCAAAAATGAGATTTACACTACAGAAGGGCTGCACCACACTGAACATCTTCAAGAAAAGAGTCATCTATCCTTTGTTTATATTTAAATGGTTGTCTGTGACTGATAGTTGCATTATTCTGTCAGGCATTTACAACCAGCATTGGATGGTGACACTAGCATCTTTTAGGAGTGGCCCATTGGGTCAGTCACACACAGATTGGATTTCTTCAAACCCATACACTGAAGTGAATGCAACTTGCCATCTTGTACAGACGGTTCTTATTCAAGGTAAGATCAGGACAGATGGACTGTGGTGTTAAAATTAAAACAATTATCCCTATCTCTCATCTGTTTGTGAATCATATTTAGTGTTATCGGCTAAATACACAGGTCACAGTTTGCATATATTTAGTAATAAATAATAACATAGAAAATATCAACATTTCTGGCAAAAAGAAAAAAATATGTAAAAAAGCAATTGGAACGATGTATGTATATGTATAAAGTTAACAATCTTTTAGTTTAGTTATATCACAACAGTGTATACTTGAAGCAGTGAGGTAAATGCTGAATTTGGCAGATTAGTTTCTTTCGAGCTAGTCTAAAACGTTTTAATCTAAATATACTGAGTTGCAAAAGAAAGTGTATACGGCTCAGTTGTGAAAGAAAGTGTGCAATGAGTTTTTTTTTAGAATAAAATGTATAAATTTCAAAATTAATATGTCATGTTACCAAATTGTTATCATTCTATTGCCAATATCATGTTGTCATTTGTTTTTCAATAGGTTGAATCATTAAGAACTGTTGCTTGATAAAACGGATAGGGTGTAAAGTAAACTTTTCAAAGTGCAAATTTTCTTTTGCGACTGAGTATATATATTTGAATTCATTATTATCCTAATCAAAAACCGTTTCGAACATATTTTTTGCCTGTTTTAATCAGTGACCCCTCAGTGTGAACAAAACTTCCTTTAAATAATTGTTTTTCCATATCTTTTCATTTTACATGAAACTAAATCCGTTCTTCTAAACTCAAGCCAAATGTTGAGGTCATAATACGTATATGGC
Organism: Cyrtodaria siliqua; assembly: GCA_037043455.1. Classification (NCBI taxonomy): domain Eukaryota; kingdom Metazoa; phylum Mollusca; class Bivalvia; order Adapedonta; family Hiatellidae; genus Cyrtodaria; species Cyrtodaria siliqua. The sequence continues at coordinate 3,725 of JAWPHD010010518.1, forward strand.
AATTACAAGTCTAGATAATTATATTCCACGGATCGTTAAAATATCCGTAATTAAATATACGTGAAATGAATTAAGAGTTGGCAGAGTACGCAAATGCCAAATTGTCGGAACCAATCAGATTTATTCCGTAGTAGTTTCGTATAATATTTTTTGAAATATCTTAACATTGTATGGTTTAAATTTGTTTTGCCTTATATATTTAAAGGCTCGAACACTCTGAACCTTCGGTTCTGTAGACACACAGTAGACGACGCTCTAACCGACTGCGCCAAAAGAAGACGCTGTTGGTTTGTTGCGGTATTCAATTGTATGTAACAAATGCCACGATCTGCAATCGGATTGGTTTGATAACTTGGCATTTGTAAAATTCAAACTCTGCAAACATTGTTTGAGAAAATGTTATGTCAAAAACATGCTCAAGCTTTTTTTCCCCTTCATAAGTTCAAGCTTTAAGTATAAAACAAGTACTCGACTTTACAGGAAGATTCTACATTTTGCCTGATAAACAAGAAAATGTTCATAATGTTTACGTAATAAGCCCATGGAAAAGAGAGTTCTACTCATGGAATTTACGAACAGCATATGAATGAAATGTTTTAAATTTGATTTTTATAAAACTTAATGAAGGAGGAATACGATTAAATAACAACTATTCTAAATGAAGGTAATAATAACTGATCTATGCTTCTAATGAGAAATCTAAATTAAATTAAAGATTAAATAACTTCAGGGAGTTTCGTTGAGTCGGTTAATGATGCATTATGTAAATAAAGTCGTAATACTCCCCATGCGTAAATATATCAGAAAGGAAAAAGAAACGCGACACAGGAATTTCCGCTATATATTGTATGTACAATATGCTGCTGTTAATCGAATGGTACAAGGCTACCTAAGATCTTTCTTTTCGGAAAAAAGACTAAAACAACACGTAACACAGCAAATAGTATTCCTGCAAAGTTTCATTATTGACAGTGTACGCGTTTGGCTCGACCATGTGAGCAAACTTAGGATGTAAACGTTTGCAAACTCTTTACGTTAAATACAGTACTAAACCGGCTCAATTTTTCAAAGAGGAACTTCAACATTTATGAATTTCTTGTTACAACGTGTACTGTGATTAAAACATCTACAACATCACAGTTGTGTCCTTTCTCTAACTGACTGCAATTTTTTGTTTTTACAAAACATCATGGGATTTCCTTGGAATATATATGGAATTAAGTGTGCAGTATATACAATATATAGCGGAAATTCCCGTGTTGCGTTTCTTTTTCCTTTCAGTATATTTATGCATTGGGAGTAATAGCGAGCACAGCTAGCGAGAAGATCCGAAGGCACTTCGAGCGCAAGCGAACTCTACGGTAACAAAAAAAAAAGAAGAAACAAAAAAGAGAAAAAAAGAAGATAATTGCTAATCTATGCGACTCGATTTTGATGGTAAATCGTCGTTGTCACGCTTTAAGCATTTCTAACGCAGACACCGACTGCCACTCTAGGAGTTTTAGTTTCGAAATTCTGATTTGTTTTCTTTAAAACAGTTTTCTGTGCAACAGTTCCGTTAGGACTGGTTAGAATAGAGTTTCAGAAATAATTTGAAAGGCTCTCCGACTCCTTGACAAAGTCCTATAGAATATGTGCAGCATAATATGTAAAGGGCTAAAATGCGAAACTGAGGCTTTGTAGAGAAACTGTCATTTTTGAGGTACCTTTCAAAAAATGTCAATAACTGCAAGAATATACTGAACATGTCAACAACTGCATAGCGCACAATGTTAAAACAACACTAGGGCCATATGTGAGTGCATAAATTGGTATACATTTTATTTGTAAACACCCGATTTGAACATTAAATCGTCTTGGCCGGAAACTTTCAAGATTATGCAAATTAGCGCGTGTTAAAATCAGTGACGTAACAGTAGTAAATATTGACGTTATTTGCAGACGACTAGTGACAACTCAGGTAATTTCTGAAAGACTCGGATTGCTTTCACTTTGTACTAACACTTTTGTGAGTTGATGTTGAGCTAGTTTAAATGATAAATTATGGACAACTCGATTACAATTGCTTTCACTTCGTACGAACACTTTTGTGAGTTTTATGTTGAGCAAGTTTAAAAGATTAATTATTCATGGACAAACCACCCTCGCCGCGAACGTTTCTTCAGACTACCTACTAGAAAAATCTACAAAATATTCCCCACCACCCACCCCACCCCTCCCCGCAATACCACCCTAAAAAAAAGAGTAAAAGTTTCTTCAGACAGATCACCCTCTCCTGAAAAGTCTAGACTAAATGCCCCCCCCCCCCCCTCCCCCACCCACCCCCACCACTCCCCAGCCAGCACGGCCATATCGGATAGATATCGGTAATTGCTCGGAATGTCGGAGATCAGCCCGATGTCTATCCGTTATCTGTATATATATAGGAAACATATAGGTCCGATATAGGCTTGCTGACTGGGTTTGTGTGTTCTTTTTATGATTTGCTGAAAAGATATCGGTCAGATGTCGGCTAAATGTTGGATAAGCCGACGTCTGGCCGATGTAGAGCCGATATATTAATTCAATATTTTCCAATTTTTTAATTTTTTGTTTGTATGGCATGCTAAATTGATTGTTCAATGCATTAATCTGAATGAATATAGCACATTATTTATAATGTCTTATTATATGTCGGGCCAACGTCAGGCCGACGTAGTTTGTATCAGTTGATACCATATATCGGGCCGCTGTCGGTCCGATATAACACGCCATCAATCCATAAAGGGAGGTAATGACATGTCATATTGAATATTGTATATGTATTGTTAATGTGAACAGATATTCCTCGCAAATGTCCTTTTTTACATTGCAAAATGATGCTACCTACATTCACAAGAGTTTTATTTATTGCTAATGAATACTTTTCCAATCGAGCTAATTGAGATAAGCACCAACAGAAAGATATATATAAGGTAGTATATATAGTGAAAAAATGTAAGTGTTCATTAAATCGATTTGATAAAAAAAAGCGGACAGAGTTAAACGCCCGATAACCTTGTATGTTGCGAAACATATACATGTATTTTGGATTGGTAAACCGATGCTCTAGCTACATACTGTGCTAGCTGGATGGTGACAATAGAACGAATTTGATGTTTATCTGTCATAATGGGCCCACTTCGGGTCGGAACTATATCGGATACATATCGGATAGATAACTAACTGATGATGGATAGTAAACTAAAAGGATGTCTGACCGATGTCTGACCGATGATGGATAGTAAACCAAAACGATGTCTGACCGATGATGGATAGTAAACTAAAACGATATCTAACCGATATTGGACCAATGTGTAGCCGATAAGATATCGGTCCGACTTGAAGCCGATGGGCACGCCGATCTCGGGCCGATATCGTTTGCGATACTGGTCCGATATAAGTTTTTTTTAGATTTGTTCATTTAAAAATACCTCCCCCCACCCACCCCCACCCCCACCCCTCCCCCATCCCCCCACCTCCCCCCAAACACACACCGACCGACCCACACAACACATACACATACTACGGTGTGGTATTCAAGTGTGGCAGCACCATAGACTGTAGATAGATACATTACACTAAACACAATCATAAGTCCAGATTCTATTGTGCCCATACAGGTGGGTGTCCTATCGTTTAAAATATGGCGGATGGTCTGGTTCTCAATTATTTGACTCATATAGTGATTTGTAAGTCATATCTGTGGTATGGTAAAAATGACCTCATTATAGAATTTAAAAACTGGAATTGTTTGTATTTGTGTTATGACATAATTATGGACCAGTGGTACGATTCAACGGAACACAACAGACCAGAACAGAGATGAAACACCAGGATGTACTGGAACTGCTTCTTCAGTGAAAAGCAAAAATGAGATTTACACTACAGAAGGGCTGCATTACACTGAATGTCTTCAAGAAAAGAGTCATCTATCCTTTGTTTATATTTAAATGGTTGTCTGTGACTGATAGCTGCATTATTCTGTCAGGCATTTACAACCAGCATTGGATGATGACACTAGCATCTTTTAGGAGTGGCCCATTGGGTCACACACAGATTGGATTTCTTCAAACCCATGCACTGAAGTGAATGCAACTTGCCATCTTGTACAGACGGTTCTTATTCAAGGTAAGACCAGGACAGATGGACTGCGGTGTTAAAATTAAAACAATTATCCCCATCTCTCATCTATTTGTGAATCATATTTAGTGTTATCGGCTAAATACCCAGGTCACAGTTTGCATATATTTAGTAATAAATAATAACATAGAAAATATCAACATTTCTGGCAAAAAGAAAAAAGCCTGTAAAAAGGCAATTGGAACAATGTATGTATAGGTATAGTTAACAATCTTTCAGTTTAGTTATATCACGACAGTGTCTACTTGAAGCAGTGAGGCAAATGCTCAGTTTGGCAGTTTAGATTCTTTCAATCTTAGTAGTCTAAAACGTTTTAATCTAAATATATACCCCCAACTCATCATTATCAAAAACTGTCTTGAACATGTTTTTGCCTGTTTTAATCAGTCCCCACTCAGTATGAAGAATATGGTAAATGCAGTTTGTCCCTTTCAGTATTTCAAATTGTACATTGCATTTAGGCCTAATGATTTATCCATTCTTATATTAATCATTTATTATTGAGGCCCCCGAGGAGGGGGGAAGGAGTCCATCTTCCTTTTCCTCTGAAAATATGAGTTAGTGTTCCCTTGTTCCCCACAAATATTTTGCTTTATTTCTCAAATATTTTGTTTCCAATGTTCCCTTGTTTTCGAATGGTTAACGACTTCGCCTCTCACCGCTGCGAGTTCGAATCCCACTGGGAGCTCGACTTGTAAGTGAGGAAGTGTCGATTCTTACGGATGACGGGAGGTGTACAGTACTGCTTCTACCCAGGAAAAGTGGGTGATCTGCCTCCACCACAAAAAAAATTCGACCGTCATATATAACCTTGCATGTGTTGAAAATGACGTAAAACGTGATACAAACAAAACCACTTGTTCTCTAAAAGTATTTCTAATGTTTAAAATATTTGCTAATGTTCCCCCAAAATTCATTCTGGCCTACAGTAATTATAGTTGCATCTTATACAACACTGTCATCACAAAAATATTGTTTGAAATGTTAACTTTTTGTGATTTTTTTTTTATATTAAAACTAGATGTTAGACTTGTATTTCCTGTAAAACTGAGAAACAGGGTCCTAGAGAAACCACAGCGTCCGAACGCAATGACATCGTAGGTCCGCACTGTACTGCAAACAAATCATGTTCCCTTGTTCCCTTAAAATATGTGTCAATGTTCTCTTGTTCCCTGAAAATAAAAGCAATTGTTTTCACCAAATATAAATGGCCATGTTCCCCAAAAACACTGAGAGAACCTCATTACTGAATTGCTTTCAATTTGACAAGTTATTTGTATAGTTTTTTCATTGATTTGTATTTGTTTAAAATTTACTTTCACATTTTCTGTGCTCGCCTCAAGGTTTTACCTTAGTTCATATTAATTTTAATTACATTTACAATTAAAGAGTAGAATTTTATTTGCTACAGACAAAAATAAATGCAAAACTATTGTAAGTGAGTTAAAGCTCAGTTGCAAAAAGTTTCGCATTAAAAAAACTCATCATTATCAAAAACTGTCTTGAACATATTTTTGCCTGTTTTAATCAGTCCCCACTCAGTATGAAGAATATGGTAAATGCAGTTTGTCCCTTTCAGTATTTCAAATTGTACATTGCATTTAGGCCTAATGATTTATCCATTCTTGTATTAATTATTTATTATTGAGGCCCCCCAGGAGGGGGCAAGGAGTCCGTCTTCCTTTTCCTCTGAAAATATGAGTTAGTGTTCCCTTGTTCCCCACAAATATTTTGCTTTGAAAATACAATATGACAAAAGGACTAAGAAAGCTGGCTGAGAGCTGACCATCCTACCTAATAGTAATAAATGTCTGAGATTGTGTGAACTGTGTCATTGCTTTTTGTTCAAATTGTATTTAACAACCTACTGCGCCATTTAAGTCTCAATTACACTTATTAATAACAAAATTCACCTGAAACAATAGTTGTATGAAATAATAAGTATTCGCCTACCTTGTTATCCTTATATTGTTTTTGCGAAACCAAAGGCGGTAAGTGAAATATCCTTTCTTTTGCTTAAAAGCACAAACGTAAACCTTTTTTGTTCTCTGTAGACAAAGTCAAGCACGTCACCATTATGACAATTTTCAATGCTGATTACGTCAGTCAGTGACGTTCGACGCAATTTTAATTTCAAGAGGGGATGTAGAGAGTGGTGACTTGGGAACAAGGTATTAAACGAACTGATTATTTCAAATGACACATCAGCAATGATTTGTTTGTTTGTTTGTTTGTATGGTGTTTTACGTCATTTTCAACACATGTAAGGTTATATATGACGGTGGATTTTTGGGTGGTAGAGGCAGACCACCCATTTGTCCTGGGTAGAACCAGTACTATACGCCTTTCCAATAAGTACACTTTATGCCGGTAGGAGTTATCGATCGTATGTTGCGTGACGTCATAAACAGGACTCCGGAATTCCCCAGAAATTCGCGGCATATCGAAAGATTTACAATAACCTAACCATTTAACTGGACATTATCGGATGTTCCTGAAAGGTATGATTTTTTTTATATAAAATGAATATATTTGTAGCTTGTTTGTCTATAGAATAGTTAATAAAATGCCGAAATGTGTCTAAAATCATGGTTCAGAAATCAGGACGTCCTGAAAAAGTAGTGGGTGGGGAGTCGGACGGATTACGTTGATACTCGATATTTTAAGAATTTAATGCTATTACATATTATTACTTTAAGTAAAAGTATACTTATGCATATTCGCTGATACATATGAAGTTATTTATTGTTATGAAAACATAGGCGTAGGAGCCGGGTGGGCCAGGGAGGGTGTGGGGGCCGTCCCCTCAATGTTCAGATTCGGGGGGCGGGTGGGGGCAAAGATTTTGCCCCACCGCCCCCCGCCCTCCAATAATGTGAAGGAAAAAATGGTTAGCTCTCACAAAGTACATTTTTTCCCTATATAATGTTGTAATCTTTGGTGTAATTGAGCGTGGATAAGGGTGGGGTGGTGTAGGAGTGCAACCAGCACGGGACTTGAACCTGGGACCCCTCACTTACACGGCAAGTGCTCTACCAACTGAGCTTAACGGGCCGTCGGGTAAATATCACCACAACATTGATTGATTATCTCCGGTATAAATTACTGGTCAGTAGTTTAGACTATAACAGAATGACCGACTTGTCATTTGATTTTCTCACTGCCAATTGATTATATTAGTAATACATTTCTTTTTCGGGAAGCTCGGTGGATAAGGCCTTGCTTTTAGAGCTGCAGACCTCTGAACCGCCTGAGTTTGTTCCATTCCATAAACTTAACAGGTTGTAAACCCCATTTCATTCATTATTTTCTTTGTACGTTTTCAGTAATGACTGACATTATGGACCTATGAAAATATATACCCCGAGAGAGAAAGCAGCAATCAAGATCTGATCATCTGTAGACTGTTTGAAAAGTATGTAAGTTGACTTTATAATCTGCTTGTAACGTATAGCGGCAAAATAAATATATTGTCGACACAAGATACTTATTTCTCGGTAAACAGGTTCCGTGTTAATTTTAATTATTTTGTTGTGGTAAATGTGTCTCAGTTCGTGCATAATATAGGAACTTCAGTATGAAAAATTTAAAAATGTATACAATGTTCAACCTACAAGTAACTTAAACTGACTAACACACTATTTGTAAGAGAAATACTGTAAGCTAACTGCTTGCTTTATTTTGGGCAAACAATTCCTGTAAATCAACAATAATTTCATTTTGTTATAGACACTGTTAAACCCGTTAGAGGTGACCGCGTAAAAGATTTTTTTTTTCTGCGGAGTGTCTTACAGAATATTGTTTTTATCATTTCAGTTGAATGGAAGTAAAGCAGTGTGTATGCTTCTTACACTTTCCGGATGAAGATAAGGTCAGAAATGGGTGTCACAGATGTACACTAGCTGTATTTCAAATAAGAAAATCTCTGTTAGGAATGGAATTACAAACTACTAACGGACATCAGTATGGTCCATACAGCCCTAAAGGTTTCGAGAATATCTGGCCTTTTCTACCAAGCGGTGTTTCACGGAACATTTCACCATTCCTTGGTAAAGTCGGTTAAATGTGTTAGCAAATAACCACAAAAGATTTATAGCAGCTGAGGGGATTCATGTTGAACACACTATGCCCAAAATTAAGGAATTCCAAATCTTTGACTAAACTATTCCTCTGACCGTGGGATCATGCATCAAACATGGACAGTTTGCGAATTATTAGCCTTTTCCAAGATCCCATTATTTTGTAAATTCTCAAAAATGTGAAAATGTCTTGAAGCAGATGTCATGGCATAAGCACTTTGTCATGTTAGTGGTCAACTTATTGGTTCAATGAACTTATATGCGAAGGGTTAAAATACTCATTCAAACACACAATGGATTTATTCCTGAATAATTGGTCATTGTATTTGGACCATGTTCATTTCAAGCCTTCAATTAGGATAGGATTAAATAAGTCGGTATTCTTTCTTAATATCATGTACCGGAAGCAATATCATGATTGACGGGTGTTCCTTTACTGTTTAACGGTTTAATTTATGCATTATAATGTATTGAGAAAATTCAATATTGTAAAAATAAAACAATTATCATTTATTTGTCACTTTTCTATAATTGTTCCAATGTCAATTTAACATATGAATTAATCATAGCTAAACTACTAATAATAATTCTGATACATGGTTTCCCTAAGAGATAACCAGTCCATTTCATGAATTCATTTGATGCTCTCTTGAAAGAAGTGGGGTTTACGTTCCGTTATCACATCATATTAGGTTATATTGGTACAGCAACCTCAGTGGGTGATGGGATGAAGTTTCCCATCAGACATGCCTCCATCGGAGAGCAAACCCAGGCCTTATCCACTGAGCTACCGAGGCCGCTGATGCTATCTTGAACTTGCAAGGCTGTATATAGTATTGTTAGAGCTGAAAGTAGTCCCACCAACCCCAAACTTTGAACACCTTAAAGAGACATTTGACTTTTTCCACACTTTAAGGAATTATATTTAATGACAAAATTATCAATTTGTGTCATGTACCGGTACTATGAATCAATAATTAGTTTTGTTTTAAATTTAATAAAACAAAAACTTAATAATATGAGGAAGTTGTCAAGTGTGTCTTTAAAGTTAAGTTTTAATACTATTTATATAAGATTGGATAAGAGTGAGATCTTCCGCTGTTATTACACATGTGGTAATACAACATCACGCCCAGGGTTCGAAGACTTGAGATGCGCGTAACGGGTTGTAGAAATTATAAGGAGCACGTGTGCGATATTACAAAACTTGGGCACCATCTGTATGTGTTAAATTATATTTAATTCAATGACTCTCGAAGTCACACGGACTGATGGACTTTCAAGGACGCTCGGTTCGTACAAACAAAACTGGTTTCGGACCGACGGACGCCCGTTAAGGTCGAACCCTGAATTATGTATTATAATTGCATGTGATACCATTTGATATTTATAAAAGTATAACTGAAGACAACTGAGGAAAATTGAGTTTAATCATACATGACACAACCAAACCAGTGACAAAATAAAAGTACACGATTGTATGTGTTATAAGCAACCATTAAAAGATAACCAACATGTATGTTTAATTATTTGCCCGCACAAATCCATACTTGAACGTTATTAAAACACCAGACACAAGCAAAATGTGTACTTCAAGTAATCCACCATCACTCAAGCCTGACACGAAGTAATTTTCATAGAAAAGTGTGGTACTTTAGTACAATTCGTTAAACTTAACATGCATAATCAGAATACTTCTGTTGTTGTCCATACATTTAATTTAGTCTCGTCACTTTCTTCCTGTTATTCCCTGTTATCCTTGCACTTCAGCATAATAGTCTCAATAGCCTGTGCTATCAAACCATCCATGTTCTGAATGGAAAGATGTTTAAATGCTCATCAACACATCATAGGTTATTTAGAGCCACCCAGAGATATATGAAGAATACATGACGTAAATAGAAATACACGTCCTCCTCTTACTCCGGTTTATATCACCATCAGACGGATGCGGCTACGTGCTTTGCCAAAGAACACACCAACGAAACTCGGTGGCACCGCAGAGGTTTGAAACCGGGTCGTCAACATTTTAACCCATAGGCAATGGCTTGTATTTTGAGTCCACAGCCTGTAAGTCTGCCCTAGACCAACTCCTAGGCAGTTTTGATAGTGTGGCTGTCTAGGTTTTGCAACACCAGATTCAGGTTAATCTGAAATGAATAAATTATGTCTAATAGAATTGCTGCATTTAGAAACAAGTGATCAGTTTTTTTTCTTCAAAACTGGGTTCGCGATTTTTTTAAATTTAACTATTGCTATAGGTATAAAAAATAAAATGATGTGCAGACAATTATATGCAGTATAATTATCTGTTATTTTTTTGTAAAGATGGCTTTAATACATTTTCTTCAATATGCCAATGCATAACAGTATCACACAATCATTCTTTTTGATAGCAAATACAATATATTTTGGTCAGAAGTATCTCAAACTTACTAGTTTAGAAAGACATGGAACACTGTTCAGTTTTGAGACAGTCCCATTTGGAGCTTCTCTGCACTTGCCATTGATGATTTGTCCTATCCAGAGATGTATTCTATACACTGAAACAAAAAAATACTGTTTATTTCATATTTTGATACTTAATACATGTTTCCAGTTATAAATGAATAATTAAACTACTGTCCAACATGTAACCTACATGTAGTACAACGTGTGTGGATGCAGGGGCGGAGAAAGTCTCTGGTGGGTGGGGTAACTGAAAAAGCTCTGGGCAGTAAACGGATATCTTCGCTTGTCATGTTTATCGATAAACACTTCAGAAATTATATAAATATTATCTAAATATTAACATCCTTTTTTCGTTGAAACATGAAGCTCGCAAATATTCCGAGTTTCTCAATAAAAATACACCCAGTCGAATCGCCAAATAAAATAACTTTAGAAATGCCATGCCCATTCAACTCAATCGTCCCTAAAAACGTTCTGTTGGGTAATATATCTATAACAAATTGCCAAAAATAAGTGATACTGGTAAAATAAAACAATATCCGATGCTTGCTTCTTACCTGTAACTGTTCAGAAAATCGGCAATGTATGTATTCATAATTTTGATAGAGCATCATCAAAACAACTGACCAATCAGTGACCAGAAAAAAGACCTGCATAATACATTCTGGTAGGTGATAAACTCGGTCTTTATCCTTGATGTTCAACCAAGTTTACTGTTAAAATTAAGGTGTCTACAGTGTGATTATTTTAAAACCCTGCATATTTCATGAACATTCATGCACATTTATTCAATATATGTAACTTTCAAAATCAAAATCTTGAAAATTATCTCTGTTTACTCTGCCAAAGATTTTTATTTTACTATAGAACCTAAGGATAAAAACCGAGTAACACACATTTTATCACCTACTGAAAATCAGATAAAATCTCAGCATCTCTGCAATGAAAAATTATGAATAAGCCACCATGCTACGTGCGACAACACAACGTTACACAGCGTGTTGAAAATGTGTCCTTGTTATGACGTCACGCAACTTGTCAGGGGAGATAAATCTATAAGTGGCCTACTTATTGGAAAGGCGTATAGAACCAGTACTATACACCTCCCGCCATCCGTAAGGATCGACACATCCTCACAAGTCGAGCTCCCAGTGGGATTCGAACCTGCAGCGGTGAGAGGCGAGAAGGTTTACAACGCAACGCTCAGTATCACATGAAACAATTCATTCCTATTCCTTCCTACCTGATCATTGCTGCTAACTGAAGGCATTTACATTTAGGAAATAGGAATAGATTGGATCATCCTATGCATACATAATTAATTATACTGGTCATGCTTATTCAAGTTCACCTGACACTTACTCACAATTCAAGTCATTTTTTTCACAACTGTGGCCGATTTGCTTCACAATTATTATTATTAATTTATTTCTTTTATTTATTATTATTATTTTATTTTTTATTTTGGAAAACATTTGCACCACTTAACTTGTTCAATATTGTTTTGTTCTGGATATGTTCATAGAAGAAAGTTTATCTAAAATGTTTCATATTATCCTGCTCCCACAAAAACAATGCATGTATTCAATACTTTTTTCACATATTAGGCAGTTTTCGCGCTTTTTTTTCTCCATCAAAATGACCAGGCATTCCTATTCCTTCCTACCTCGGGAGTCTTCACAATTTTTAGGTGGTAAAATCCCTGCCAACATTACAATGGAAATCACACTGCAAAGCTTGGTTTGATTTAGTTTAAACTTATTTAGTTTACATCGACTGTAACGAAAGCTCTATGAACTTATTTGAATCTCTCTGGATGTCTTCCTGGGTAGAACCAGTACTAAGCAATGCAGATAAAGTGTCTTGCTCAGGGACACAACGCATATGGCAATGTCGGGAATCGAACTCACGACTTTTGGATCACGGGTCCAACGCTCTACCACTAGACCACAGCGCGGTTTGATTGGAAGTAACAGAGTATAATGTGTATATCCCCATTTCGATTTCGAATAGTAATGCTTCAATAACTTGTTGAATTAGTTTTTTTATTAGATGATCGCAAAGTTTGTATGTGAATAGTAGTGGGTTGCATTTTTTGTGTGTCCCTTAGAACGGAGCAACTGAGTTGGGTTTAGAAAATCCCTATGTTATGAATTGAATGTTGTTTAACGGCTCATCAACACAGTATAGGTTATTTAGAGCCGCCCCAGAGAGAGGGGAAGGATACATAGGAATCCGGGAACCTGCTCTACTCTTATTATCGAATAGATTCCTATGGTTCTTAACGTGCTCGGAGGATAGACCGATACAAGGGACCGCCCGGTTTACGTCCCCATCCGACGGACGAGGCTAAGGGAAAGTGTCTTGCCCAAGGACACACCGACGGAACTCAGTGGCACCACGGAGGATTGATGAGGTATTACAGTATGAGTAATATTACACAATGTAACCATTGTATTTACTTAAACCGACGCTCGCCATGAGGCAGTGCCTTATTCATATTATGACATAGATCTATTTTATTTTTTCAAAATGTTATATTTGAACGTTTTGACGTTACGGTAACTAGCACCAACATCTAACTCGACGTGAGCACTTTACCAGTAGACGGTGAAATAGCCGCGGTCACTCGGCCCGCTTCTGATTTCTTCGTTACGCTATGCTACAATGATCCAGAACCAGGGCCAGGGGGAAATAGGACGTTTGAAATCGCCCGAACGTTTTGGGCGATTTTGGCGAGATTTTGAGAGATTCAACTAGACTTTCATAAACACATATTTTTAATAATAATAATAATAAGTTAATAATAATTTCTTATTGTAACTTATAAGAAGCAGCAAGTGGCGTTAAAAACTTTATCTGACGCATCAACAATAGACGTTGTACATTTATTTACAACATGACGCCACGCAAACGTCGACTTTATGCGCGTTAAAAAAACACGCGAATAAACACGCTAATCGCTATTGGGCGCTTTAATTGGCCTAACCTGCCCAGATCGATATCTGCAAGTAAGACATATGCATGATACGGTCTAGCTGGCCGAGACTAACGTTGAAAGCGTCAGTAGCACTCCGTCTTCTGGTGAGTGTAATATCGATAATTCTGATTCTGTATAGAATTTCAAATTCCAGAATTGCACAAGTCAACAAAAAGAAATCGGTAATTTTCTGATATCCAACAACTATTTAAACTCGTGAGTGAGATGGTTAAAGTAATATCGACTATAACTTGTTTTAAATTTCATACACTCCACAGCTTAGTGGTAAGTCGTTTTAAAACATTACATCCAACGAAAGCAAAACGTATAAATGAAAATCAGCGCAAAACCTGATAATAACGGAAGAAGATTAGCCAAAGAAGAAATTAAACCACAAAGAAATGATGCATTTAACACCATCCTATTCACGACAACAGCAGTGTACCACCACCTGTGCATTTGTTTAATGGTATAATGTAAATGCATAAGTGTTTCATAAACATTGCTTGACTGGGAATCCATGCAAACTTGTTTATCGAATATTTTCACTGCGCACGTTATTCTGGTGAAAAATCAGCTCTGTTTTCCATCATCATTCTCGCAGTCTCGGGATCATAAGTGTTGTCATTTTTTAAGTAATTACCTCGTGTCTGTTATCTGTACAAGTACAGCGGCCTTGGTATAATGGTAGAGGGCGACCGAAGCATTGTGGTGTAGTGGTTATAGCGTCTGCCTTGCATTCGGAAGGTCGTTTGTTCGAGTCCCCTGACCGCGTCATACCAAAGACTTTTAAAATGGAGTAGTCACTTGTAACCCTTGCCTGACGAGCAAATAATGGGTAGTGCTACGACTGATTGACCAGTGTCAGAATAATGTGACTGGGTGGGTGGGGGTATCATGTCTACTACGGCGTGGTATTCCAGTGTGGCAGCACTATAAAGAAACCATTGAGTTCGCTGCTTCAAGTAGACATATCATCACATCACACAACAACACACAGATAAAAGTCCAGACATTGTGCCTTTTATCGTCGGGTAGGACGCCTGTCGTAGGTGGAGGGACTATAATCCTTAGAAATACACACACACACTCTTTGCTTGATGCTCAACATACATAAAATATAGAGCTAGGACCTAACCTTTCTATGGACCTATTCACACTTTGGTATGACAAACACACGCAGTCACTTTTCTATGGTCTTATATAATATATACATTAATTTGTATGACAAACTCACTAGGTCACTATGAACATATCTACATACTGGGATGACAAAAGCTATGGTTTTCTATGGTGACATTAAACATTAATTGGAACGACAGACACACTAGGTCACGTTTTTTGACAACGTTTATCTGACACGCCTTGCCCTTCTGACCGATAGCCTTTATTGGCAACAAAAATGAATGTGTTTCTACAACACAAATCGGAATGCGGGAAAACGTTCCGCCACTTTGCAATAACACAACAGTACCCAGTTGTAATATGTTCGTTGGTAGTAATGGTTAGTAACTGGTAGTAATGGTTAATGTCACCTTATCCACGCCCCTAGTACCACTAGCAGCACTGTTAGACGTATTTAACCGTTAACACATGTTATACGGGCAAAGCTCGACCTGCCGAAGGCAGGTCGGGCGAAGCCCGACTATAGGTTACACGTATGTACATGTATGCATGGGAATGAATATGTTAAATACTCACTAACTGACAATACTAATTTTCATTTTCGTAGTACGTCAAACTTGAATTTTGTCTCCAAGATTGCGGACGGCGCCATTTTGAAACTTCCGGTCTAATTTTTGACCAGCTTCCTGTCTCACGGTGAAGTCACGCAGACGTGATTAACAGTTGAAAGCCAAAAGTAACTTACCGGCGTTCCATTGTTAACAGAAATAATTAATTTTGAAGGATGCTTACATTTTTATGAAGGATTGCGTGTACCCAGGAGTTTTCTATATGTTTTTGAGTATTTCTAGGACTCTGAAGCGCTTCAATTTTGAAGCGTCTGTGATCGGTGTAGATGTACGTTTCGCACGTCGTAATCGGTATAGATCGTACGTTTCACACGTCGTAAAAAAAGTTTCCACGGCGCGTTTGCGTTCTCTACGTCGTGCGACTGTTACATGTCACAGGCCTTATTCTCCGCTATTTTTACGGAAAATACGAATTAAGTGACCTTGCTGTGCAATGTTTTCGTTTAATAAACAAACAAATTAACGCAGCTCTGTTGCATATTTGTTGTTAGCGTTTCTAAAATGAACAAGAAGCGCGTAACTGTCCAAATTGGGAAAAAAAATAGCGTGATTTTTGTTGTTTTGGGAGATTTTTTTAAGGGAAATTTCATTAAAATGTACTTTTAGGTAAAATATTGATTAGGTTTTATAACTGAGTTATTTTAACATACAAACTATGTAAAGTATGTCACATAATTACCAAAAATGGGGAAAATTGCATGATTTTCGAAGTAATTTGGGTGGGGAACTGGCCTTATACGGACAGCTGCGAACAAAGGGTTAAACGGCCTCAACTACCTAAATACTACTACCTATGAGTCTCATTCATTAAACATAGAAAAAACATCCTATGTATTTTGATGGGTATTTATGCCAACAAATAGAACCTTGATATTTCAATTTTATGTATACACTTACATTCCGTTGGACATGCTAGAATAAATAATATACATGTTGTTAGATTCTTTGAGATTATCTACAGTGGTTCGGTCAGGGAAGGCTCGGATTACAAATAAACATGTGTTCACCGTGACCGGACCATCTCCTTTAAAACGCTGCCGACATATTTTATGAGAATAAAACGAATCTATTTTTTCCGAAAACTGTTCAGTTTGTTAGCCCCCGAAAATTGAAATACAAGGACTCACACAAAAACTGCACCAAAAATGCTTGTTCATATTTTCTGTTTAAAGAAAAAGATCAAATAAAGTCTGCACTCAAATCTATCCGTATCTTATTGTTTTCGAGTTCAAAGTCTTATTACAGATACAAAATAAAACAAAAAGCTGACCTTCCTACCCACTACTTATTGTTGCAGTAAACACGGGTATTATTTTATTAGGCCTTACAAATATATTTATTTACATATTTATGTAAAGATCTATCTATAACTATTTCCTGACTTTTAGATCTGATCAAATTTATAGTTACTAACCCTTAAAATTGAGATGGGTAAAAAAGTGTACATGCTATCAAATTGCTTTGCCCGTTACATAGGTAGTGCCTATTTCATATTATTGCTCAATAACAGTACCACCCTCACAATAAACAGTAAATATAAGGCAAAAATAATGTCTTAAATGTTTGTTATTCTAATCTTTGCCGCCACACAGCACTTATATTGATTTAATTGTTGTACTGTTAACACACACGCTCATGGGAAAGCCTCATTAAATATGACAATTTGTCCTGGAATCATATTTAAAAAGAAAATTATAACGAATGCGCTATATGTAGACTATTTTTAATAATGGGTTAGTTTGTGGAGGCTTTGTTCAAGTCGCAAACCTGTAGTCGTCGATATGGAGATAACAGGAAGGTAAAGGATACTGTATGAATACAGATAAGTTTTTATTTGGTCTTAGGTATACATTATTATACATCTTAAAGGGAACATATTCAAGTATTTTCAATTAAACGATTTACACCTGAGCTATTACAAAGGGAATTTCAGTGACCATGCTACAATATAATACGGGCAAAGCTCGACGTGCCGAAGGCAGGTCGGGCGAAGCCCGACTATAGGTTACACGTATGTACATGTATGCATGGGAATGAATATGTTAAATACTCACTAAATGACGATACTAATTTTCATTTTCGTAGTGCGTCAAACTTGAATTGTGTCGCCAATATTGCGGACGACGCCATTTTGAAACTTCCGGTCTCATTTTTGACCAGCTTCCTGTCTCACGGTGAAGTCACGCAGACGTGATTAACAGCTGAAAGCCAAAAGTAACTTACCGGCGTTCCATTGTTAACAGAAATAATTAATTTTGAAGAATGTTTACATTTTTATGAAGGATTACGTGTACCCAGGAGTTTTCTATATGTTTTTGTGTATTTCTAGGACTCTGAAGCGCTTCAATTTTGAAGCGTCTGTGATCGGTGTAAATGTACGTTTCGCACGTCGTAATCGGTATAGATCGTACGTTTCACACGTCGTAAAGAAAGTTTCCACGGCGCGTTTGCGTTCTCTACGTCGTGCGACTGTTACATGTCACAGGCCTTATTTTCCGCTATTTTTACGGAAAATACGAATTAAGTGACCTTGCTGTGCAATGTTTCCGTTTAATAAACAAACAAATTAACGCAGCTCTGTTGCATATTTCTTGCTAGCGTTTCTAAAATGAACAAATGTATTTATAAAGGGAGACTAATCTCTTGACTGTTTAAAAAGGACAGGTTCAAAACACGGCGAGATTTCCGGGTTCTCCATCGAATTTTAAATGGGTTCCAAGTAGGTGAGGTTTACTGCAATAAAATACATTTTTTAGACGGAATGGGTCTTATAACAAAATATGATACCAGCAATTGTGATTAAGAAGAGTTTTTTTTAGTTAGAAGAGTATATGACTGAACAAAATATGTGTTTCCAGTAAAGAGATCTTACATAAAATAAGCAAAAAGGCTAGACAAATACACATATGTTTACATTAATAGCAAGTTAAAAATGTAACAATAACGTTTTAATATGAAACAGGAACTGACTAGATAACAGGCAAAGTACTTTGATGCAATGAATGATTAATTGTGTATGGAATGGATGGGGACTGGAGTAAGAATTTGATAATAACAGGTAACAAAGATTAATTAAATATCCTCAATAACACTAAACAGATAACAAAAAAGAATTTCACTAATAACAGTTTAAGAGATGAAAAAAAACTTGCCCCTCCCCCTCCTCATCACCACCAGAGCCTTTTACTCGGTTCAGGGCTTTTTCAAGGAAACTGGGAAAAGGCCTAGGTCTACTGAATTTGGGAAAAAGAAGCGCGTAACTGTCCAAATAGGGGAAAAAAAGTGTGATTTTTGTTGTTTTGGGAAATGTGTTTTTAAGGGAAATTTCATTAAAATGTACTTTTAGGTAAAATATTGATTAGGTTTTAGAACTGAGTTATTTAAACATACAAACTATGTAAAGTATGTCACTTAATTACCAAAAATGGGGAAAACTGCATGATTTTCGAAGTAATTTGGGTGGGGAACTGGCCTTATACGGACAGCTGCGAACAATGGGTTAAACGGCCTCGACTACCTACCTACTACTACCTATGAGTCTCATTCATTAAACATAGAAAAAACATCCTATGTATTTTGATGGGTATTTATGCCAACAAATAGAACCTTGATATTTCAATTTTATGTATACACTTACATTCCGTTGGACATGCTAGAATAAATAATAAACATGTTGCTAGATTCTTTGAGATTGTCTACAGTGGTTCGGTCAGAGAAGGCTCGGATTACAAATAAACATGTGTTCTCCGTGACCGAGCCATCTCCTTTAAAACGCTGTCGACATCTTTTATGAGAATAAAACGATTCTATTTTTTCCGAAAACTGTTCAATTTGTTAGCCCCCGAAAATTGAAATACACTGACTCGCACAAAACTGCACCAAAAGTGCTTGCGCATATTTTCTGTGTAAAGAAAAAGATCAAATAAGTTTAAAGTCTTATTACAGATACAAAATAAAACAAAAATCTGACCTTCCTACCCACTACTTATTGTTGCAGTAAACAAGGGTATTATTTTATTAGGCCTTACAAATATATTTATTTACATATTTGTGTAAAGATCTATCTATAACTATTTCCTGACTTTAAGATCTGATCAAATTTATAGTTAGTTCTGACCCTTAAAATAGAGATGGGTAAAAAGTGTACATGCTATCAGGGCTTTATATAATTATCACCCCAGATGCTATCATAATCAAATTGCTTTGCCCGTTACATAGGTAGTGCAAATTTCATATTATAAAAGTCATATTTCCTTAAATTTTACAATAAATTATCATATGGGCCCTATTTATGTTCATGTTTTAGTTGTATTCAGTCTAAAAACCGCTTCGGAGTTGCCGTTAAGGCAATCAACTTTGCATTTTAAATGAATTACAAGTGATCTTATACAAAAAAAAAAATCTTATCTTCTTTACTTCATTATAATACTCAAATATAAATGGGTGCCGAAACGTCTAGGGTTAAAATTAAAATAGATGCCGAAATGGTCTGATGCCGAAACGTCATGGTGCCGATTCGTCTAGGTGTCGAAATGGTTTGGTGCCGAAACGTACTGAATCGATCTTGATCACACAGACGAAAAAACGTGAAAATTGTCTGTATTTATTAATAAGCATTTTTCATGTACTGATCATTGGGACCTAGCTTTAATTAGACTAATATATTATATACACAATAGTTTTCGTCTAGAAAAGTAGGGTTTTCTTTCGATGTAACGCTATTGTCGCTTTTAAACTAGCAAAAGTGTCCGAAATACTTGGCAGATCCCTGTTTGAAGGGTCGTAAATGGTTCAAAAGTCACACAATGGAGAGTTTCATTTGTTGTTGCAAAATATTACGACAAAATGTCCATGGCGAACCCGTTACTTTGCCAACCCTGAAAAAAGTAGTTTAGGCCAGATTCATTCTACATTGAAATTCAGTCGGGCCTATTTTCCAAATAATTATTTGAAAACCGGTAACAGCTACCTTAAGTAGGTAACGTTAATGATGTAAACGACCTGTAGAAAACTCTAACCTCATTAGAATACTAGGAAACGTGGGGTTTTGTTATGAAGCCAAGCTTGTGAACGTAATTTGTTTGTTTTTTTGTTGTTGTTTTTTTGTTTTATGGGAATGTGGGGTGTGGGGGATGGGTAGTTGTTGAGGGGGAGGGAGTGGTATCGGTGAATGTTTTCTTAGAAGGATTTCTGCAATTAAATAAAAACACTCGGGAAATGTCAATTAGTTTTCGATTCCTAGCAGTTGCATACCCGATTGCGAAAATTGTATACCCTATTGCCAAAAATGCATTCTCAATTGCCAACATTGCATGCTCTATTGCCAACATTGCATAATCTATTGCCAACATTGCATGCTCTATTGCCAACATTGCATACTATATTGCCAACATTGCATGCTCTATTGCCAACATTGCATACTATATTGCCAACATTGCTTACTCTATTTTCCCCTTTTGAAATGCTGCATTTCAAATTAACAATCATATGTCCAGAATATAGTAACAGGAAGCTGCATTAAACTGTCTTTAAAGAAAAAAAACAGCTCTCTATTACAGAGAACTACTTATTCCACTGCACCTACCGATCACATCCGGTCGATTTGGAGTACAAAAAACAGCAATGCAATGCAACAAATTCACCGGAAGCAGTATTAAGCAAATGAACTCGTTAATTCACGAAACACGGCTCAGTTTTATGTACATTTACAACGTTTTTATAAGCTAACTTGACATGTGTTCATGCATATATTCCGCTGTGAAAATCTAATTATCTTGTCCGTTATGATGAATCAAACACACGTCTCATTCATCTACGCGAGTTGAACACTCAATGTTAGATGCAGATTGTATAAAACCAAATCTATAATTCCAGAAGGTAAGACACATAGTTGTGTTAGGCGTTCTACTTGCCCAAACCTTTTAGGTCAGATACCTTATTGATTTGGGGCATCTGATTGGTTGGAAAGAGCCTATTAGGGCTTATAGTAAGGTAGATTCTGATTGGATTAAATTACTCAAGTTATAACAACTCCCCATCAAACATCAACATATTATATTTCCATCATAAAATATGTTCGTTTAGGATGTTTTGACTAAAATTTGCATTTGATTGATAAAATTGTACTGAGGGTATTATTTGAAAAGAGTAAAATTGATTTACTGCCATTCTGGGGTTGCCATTCAGTGGAGTATTAGCGAATGAAAGCATTAACTTACCGTCGCCTTTCTGTTTCTTATTGTATTTAAGATAGCTTTTAAAGAAAATATAGTGTTTTTGTGTGTATTCTTTTTGTTGTTGTTGTTTTTTTCATCCAGTGGGATTAAGGAACAGGGATCGTAGGTCAAAATGCTATAATGTAAACCTATTGCAAATGCAATAGTGGTATCTGACCTTTAATGGTACAAATCGCTCCGAAAACGCTTCAAGAAATGAGTGACATTATTAAACAAGAGGAGTTCTCTATTGTCTTTTGACCGCAGTGAACCCTACTAAAGTAACCATTGCATCCAAAAGACGCGTCGAGCCCGACTTCAGTACGCGGGTAAAGATTACCAATAGTGTCCATTTTTAAGGATCTGTACGACATTTATTGCATGTAATGGCGTATGACTTTGGATCAGGCATCGAAGGATTATCTGATAGATTATCTGATAGATTATCTGATAGATTATCTGATAGATTTTACTGATTTATTTGTTTGGGACTGCCTCTAAATATTCGCTCGTTGCGGACATATTCGACATTTACGCGGACATATTGGCACGTTGAGGACATATTGGCACCCTACATCTATCAGCGTTAATTAAGTTCTGGAACGTATTTCTAAGAGTGAAGTGCATACATATCATTAGCCTTCGATCTTTATTCGTGCATTTACTTAACAATGCATTGAGTATGTTAATAGAAACATGTTAAGAGCCGTATGTCGGTGGGTAAAAACCGCACCACGGAAGATTTTCAAAGAATGTAATAATTAAAAATATAATCAACATTCATCAAAAACCAATTCAATTCCGTTCACTATTTATTTTTATTTTTAAAAGGTTTAAACAGAAACATTTTAAAATATTGTTGGGTTTCTTTTCTATATAGGGAGTATAATTTTTTTTAAATTGTATGTTGCTTAATTTTGAATAAATTCCCGTTAAGTTTGCATCTTTTTGAGACGATATAGTTACTAGATTTCTGATGATCAAAGGATTAGCAAATAAGGACTTCAAAAAAATAAAGAAAATTATTACAAATTGAGGCAAAGGATCAGAGTATGCATATTTTCGATGCGTGTGTCGAAATAGTTTTCGCGTCATCGATATGGAGTAAAAATGGCTTGGAAGAAAAAGAAACAATCTTCCCTTCTAAGATGATCATAAAATCATTCATTGCATAATCATTCAAAGGTTGAGGGGAGTTATATACTCAACCAAACTTGCCATGCAAAACGTCCGATCTACCTGCTATTTTCAATGTAAACAGTGGGTATTATGTAATAGTGATTGGGTTGGTTAATTTAAACATCGAGATGGGCGTAGACCATCGAGGTGTTTAAATTAACCAACGACTCAGATGAAACCATACTCTATTTGTTTTGTAGCATGTCCATTTCAGCTCCCTGCCATACTCTAACTTCCAATAACTGGTAGTTGTAGTACACCATTTATTCTGACAGGTGTTATTTTCAATGTGCTATTACAAAGATAATCGTCAGTGACCGTGCAACAAGTAATAGATTGAGTCTGGTCTCAGCGAGTTGGCTTATTTAAACACCGAGGTGGGCGTAGCTGGTAGTTGTAGCATGGTCGGTGACATTTCCTTTGATGAATGCAGAGCATTAAATCGTTTCGTAGCATGGTCGGTGACATTTCCTTTGATGAATGCAGAGCATTAAATCGTTTAATTTAGGTTAACTAAAGGGGCGTGGCTTTACCGTACTACAACTACCAGATATTGGAATTTAGAGTACGGTCACTATGACGTCACAGTGTTACTCAGTTCACCATCTTACAAAAAAGATAGAGTCTGTCTCAGCTCGTTGGTTATTTAAACACCTCGATGGGCTACGCCCACCTCGGTGTTTAAATAAGCCAACTCGCTGAGACCAGACTCTATCTATTACTAATTTAGGCTAACTAAAGGGCGTGGCTATACCGTACTACAAATTCCGGATATTGGAATTTAGAGTACGGTCACTATGACGTCACAATGTTACTAAGTACACCATGCTACAAAAAAGATTGAGCCTGTCTCAGCAGTTATTGGAAGTTAGAGTATGGCAGGGAGCTGTAGTTGTAGCATGGTCGGTGACATTTCCTTTGATAAATGCAGAGCATTAAATTTTTTAATTTAGGGTAACTCAAGGGGCGTGGCTATACCGTACTACAACTACCGGATATTGGAATTTAGAGTACGGTCACTATGACGTCACATCCTAAGTACACCATGCTACAAATAAGATAGAGGCTGTCTCAACTTGTTGGTTATTTAAACACCTCGATGGGCTAAGCCAATCTCTGTGTTTAAATAAGCCAACGAACTACGCCCATCTCGTTGTTTAAATAAGCCAACGAGATGAGAGCAGACTCTATATATTACTTATTGTAAGTTAGAGTATGGCAGGGAGCTAAAATAGACACGCTACAAAACAAATACAGTATGGTTTCATCTCATGAAAACATACTCTATCTAAAACTTGTAGTACACCCTAATAAAATTAACTTCAAATGTATGTCGTATTCATTATTTTATTATTTTTGTTGATTTGAAGCGCATCAATTAATCATGCAATGCATAAATGTAAAACAGGGTTGGCCTGTCATAATCTTCAGAAATGAGGGGTTTATCTTTTGAACGAAAACTCAAGAGGAATCATTTCAAGATAAATCCTATGGAATCAATTTTGTTGATTTTAAATCAAAACCGAATTGCTGGGTTCTAAAATTGGCTAAATGAAAACGTTATTCTGTCCTTTCAGAATGCGAGATGAAATTACTTTGCTTAAAATTACACAAAACTAATGATAATATTATACAGCTATATCTCATTTTAACAAATCAACAATACCGCATATTGACACCGAAAACTGATGCAAAATCGGACGTTGCGCTGTAAGTTTTAAGTATAGTTTGGGAGAAACAGGCAGTCGATTACTTTTGGTATAACTACGGTACACTTGGCATTTACAGTAAGTAGTGCAAACCTTACAGAATGCGCGAAGAACGAGTAAATATACAAGCATGCATGCGTCAGTGCCACTGGGACTACTATATGAAAATGAATATTGTTCATTGCTGAACAGGATTAGTAGGCGCTAACAGTATTTCGGGATAAATGAATGTGTTTCTAGCTTTTGGATTTGTTTTCTCCGTAAAGTTGTACGTTTCCAACCTTTCTGACTAATTAAAAAAGGAGCTGTGTTTAGATTATGTTCGGATTGAGGTGATTTATTGTGTTATTTATTGGCTTCTAGTCGTTGAGAGAAAGCCAGGTACACATCGGCTCATAAATCTGAAACATATATACCACAGGAAACAAAAGTCCGGAATGTTTAGCTTTTTCTTTCGATATGGTTTTCTCTAAAGGGGGGAAACTTGTAGATATTTAAGTGAAATCTGTGATTATTGGCCCGAAACGCAAGCGGTATTCTGGAAATATTTGGAAAATGTGTTTTTAGCAGACGTGAAGTTTATCTTTGGAATTATTTGTATCGCTTAAGTGTTGAAGATATTTAAATTCGTCAAATATTAAAATTTAAATTAACATCTAAAATCCAATTTCATTTTAATGTGTTCGGCCGTCTTAGTATGACAGTAGCAAACATGTTGCAAGTAGAACCGTTAGAAATCCGTTCCCATAGTGACAATGAAGTGAACGCCGGTCAAATGCGTGCAAGGAAACCATATCAGGCCCACCATCCGCACAGTCATCACCATCGCCGTGTGAGGGCGGAACCACACCCGGAACCAGAAATCAGAAACAATAGTCTTGATTTCGATAGTCCTGATTTGAATCCGAACGATCCCTTCGAGCAGCATTTTCATCCTAACCGTTATGCGACGCAACCGGACCCGGAAATATCTATAGACCAGTGTACGAGTCCAAGCCCAGAATCGAATCCCAATGATCCTTTTGAGAAGCACTTCCTTGCGGCATCGTTAGTCCAAGCGGTGGATACAAAAGGGCGCTCGTCATCTTTCAGAAATGACAAACAGAAGCCCCATTTGGTTAGACGCGGTACAGACACGAGCTATTCAAGCTCACCGAATCTTCTGTTTCCCAAAGATGACCCTCACCATGATAGCCGTGTCCATGACAACAGAGGTGACGTGCCTCTACGGCGAGTTCGCTCTTTCAAATCGACGTCCAAAGGCGGCGTCATTAACAGGGGAGAATCTTTCCGGAAAAAAAGCAACAACAGAAACACTGCCGCAGGATCAAGGAATGGGCATGACTCTCCAGCGGTTAGTCAATCGGAGTTCGAGTGCACACCGCGGACAGAAGCCACCCAGCCGTCCTACTTCAAAGTTCAAGTACTCGGTCCTCCAGGTTGCGGTAAAACATCCATAACAAACCAGTTCATGTCATCAGACTACGCCAACACCTTTGATAGCATGAACGGTAAGTATTTTGATATACTGTGTATATAGTCTTCAGTCGCGAGAAGTGCGAATTTTACAAATAAGTTTTAATACGTGCGTGGCTGCAGAATCGACATAGACGTTCTTTTAAGAATAAAATAGAACATGCACAATTGCACCAGCTCAAAAAAGGAAGCAAAAGGTCATATAAACTATAAAACAATATGCTCGTGCTTCAGGGAGACAGTCCGTACCTATTTAAAAATTCTTAGTTCAAATCATTCGTAAACTAAATGAGCCAACCCTTTAAAGTCATTCGTTTTGAAATGCTCACTTTTCATAACTTTCACATGACATCATCCAAATAATTTGAACAATAAGTGATCAATAAAATAAAAGACGTCCATATTCTGGTAGGGGCAAACTCGGTGTTCATCGTTGGTGCTCAACTGACTTTGGCCCTTTATAAAAACTAGTTTGTAGTGATAATTATATTAAAAGCTTTGTTTTTTGTGTACATCTATGTATCTTCTTTTGGTGTTGTCTGATTTTAAAACAGCAATATTGATACATTTAATTTAAATCATGGTCTAATATTTTCGTTTTTTCATATAGAGATTGAGGATAAAGTCCGAGTAAACCTCTTTATTTTCACCTACTGAATATCTCGACCTACCGGAAGTTGACCGGATGTGAAATATATGAATCGATTTAAATTGGTTAAAAATGACAAATACACGTAAAAGTGGGACCTGAGGTTTTGTTTTAAATTCTGTCTCTCATCAATTAGAATATGAAGACCAGTCTAGAGCAGTACATGACATACATCTTCAGGTCATAGACTAGTATTGCATTTTCCATAGACTGACTGACATGTAAACAAAACAAAAAACAGGCTTTCTTTTGCTTACCCTGCTGCACAGATGCAACTTACACACATGTTACATGTAAATACATGTAAACAGGATCTTTCTTTTTAGGCCATTACGTGGTCCCACCATAATTCCATTAAGCGATGGGAAAGCTTATATCAGCAGGATTTTATAACGGATATTTCGACAATAAAACACGTTTAAACATGTTTTACTGAAAAAAATGGGATAACCTGTTTAAAATTACCCATTAAATGTTTTAATTTTACAATATGCAAACTTTTTATGCCGAAATTAAGGTGTTATTTCGTACCACAGCCAACCCCGTTTTCGCTTCTTGGAGAATGGGTTGGATGAGATATGAAAGTTAATACTCGGACCACGTAATGCGACGACCTATTTTTAATGCCACTTTCGTGTGCCTGAAGGTCATGACCCTACAATTTGAGGGAATCCTCAAACACATTTTTGAAAAGCACACACGTTCCTTTTTACTCTGTCATATAGAACAAAAGCATTTGGATGGAACCTATGTTAAATAATAATCAGAATAAATAACAAATTCAAGTAAACATAATTGAATTTCCCACCTAGTGCGATCAGGGGCATATGTTTACATAGACATAGGACTTTCCATATACTTTTTCTGCCAATCAGACTTTAGCAACAGAATACTGTGAACTACGTTCGCCAATAGTGACAGTCTGTCATCCTCTGGAGTAACACACGAAACGATCAAGCTCATATAAAAATAGAGAGCAATAAAAAGCTTGTGAGTTGATTACTTGCTTTCAAGACTAGAGATCCTTTTAATTATTAATGCGTCTGAAAATGTTTCTCCAAAAATACATTGTCGTTGTTTTTACTGTTTTGTAGTCTTGATCTTATTCGACGCTTGATTGTAAATACAAAGGTCTTGACCCTTTGCGCGGAAAAAAAATGAAACCGGAAACACGCGTCTGTTATTTTTTTTATATTTTATTAGTGTTTTTGACCAGTCACATTTAGTTCGTCGATATAATGATGAAGATTCCCTCTTTGTTTGTATATTAATTTAGTGTCTTTCTGCCGTTCTGTATATCTTCGATAGAAGTTGCATCTGTATCGACCAATCAGAAACAATACCAGAATCTCGGCAAACTTTTTCTTTAGAAGAACTGTTCTAGACGTTTGCCATGAAAACAAGCATGTGTCGCAGATGATCTAGACAAACTGTTTTGACGATCATAATGCATCCAAGCAGGGATGTATCAGTCTGCCCTTCTGTGTGACAGTTGTCTTTCAACTTTTGACACACATAAATATGTACCATAAATTGCTGTGCTCTTGTTTCCAGAGTTAATTAAGTCTTATGAACAGAAATCACTGGAATGCCAACCGTTTGCTTTGTTTTTGTTTCTATTCTTACCTAGATATTCTGCACATAGAATGTATATTTTGTTTTATTACTCCAAAAGACCAATAGTTGATCATTGAAACTATCATGGTAGTTTTCCATACATTGCAAAATATGTAGTTTTTTCCATTGACTCCCTTGGAGCTATTTGGCAACGAGGATGTTGTTACATTATAGCTGTCTTACAAATAGAACCATCATGACCATAGCCTACATACTATACCGTATATGCTTCGGGTTAAGGATGAGGGGTAGTGCGCGAAGGAATCTTGTGTTGGGTTGGAGGGGAGATATGGGGCTAGATATGAGCATGGACTTTTTAACAATAGTCAGAACAATTATGCCGTTTATTGTAAGGAAGCATTTACGTGTTTGTTATTGAATTGTATCGAACGTTTTCGAGTATGTTAATTAAGTGGTGTTATCTAATCAAACAAGTGTTGCCATGTCATGGGTTTTCGAGTCAGTATACTGAGGAATCGGTGATACCACAATTGATTTAAGACTTCGGATTGGTTGAAAAGGGTATAGGGCGCACAGTCAGATTGTAAGGTAGATTCTGATTGGATTGCATTACCGAAATCATAACGAACCCCAATAAAACATAAAAATATTATGTTTCCATCATAAAACATGTTGATTAAGAATATTTTGACTGAAATTTGCATTTTTTTTATGGAGTACAATTATACTGAGGATATATTTGTAAAACGTATCACTTCCTTTCTGCCATTCTGGGGGTGCCCACCGTCAGTGAAATATTATCTCCCGTTCGGATATAGGAATAGGCGTTGTAGGCCAAAAGGCTATAATCAGTCAGAGCTCTAACCTTAAACAGTTACGTTTTTCATAACCTGTGACTGTTATTAAAAAGACTCTAAGCATTCTATCTTCTGTACAGGAATTTTCCCTATATGTATATAATTTTCACCAGGTAATTATTCAACTTTACAACCATGCAATAACATTATATGAGCATCGATGAAAATCCACAAGGCCTTTCAAGTTACCTACTGTTATGCAACAAACTTCATTAAAAATCATTTTGTTGGCTCCAACATGATAATTAGTGAACAACTGCTAATTGGATCTTGATGAAGATGTATTTATCCTTAATAATAAGTATTCAGACATAAATAAACACTGCACATTTGGCAACAATTTCGATTAACTAGCAAATGATCTTGGTAACTGATTTAGGTTACAAATGGTTATTAAGGAAAGGTATCTGCTACTCCAAACCAAAGGGAGATAATAATTTGGCATTTTAATAACTTCCAGCAGTTATAAAACTTGTATCTGTTTAAGGTTAGAGCTCTGACTGATAATGGAGGCCTAAGGGAATATCACCAACTGATAATCAGTGTCTAGCAAAACCATACCAGTTAAAGTTCAATGATTGCGAGTTTCCGTGATTATTTTTTATTTTGAAAAAAAATTCATTTAGTTGTTATTTTGCGTACTGAGTGTTTATACGGTCATGAGATCAGCTAATGGTCGTTTTTCGTCTTGTGTAATTTGTCTATATGTCATGGTTTTCATTCTTGCAAGACTAAAGTGGTGTCGTGGCTTTATCTTTAATTTATTGCTTATTATTTTCGAATAGGTTAGTTCCTCCTTAAGCGCTGTCGTACTGCACGACTTCATGACGAAAGCGTCGTTGTGTTCGATTTCATGACCAAGGCGTTGTCGTTGTGGACGACTTCATGACCAAAGTGGTGTCGCTGTGTACGACTTCATGACCCAAGCGTTGTCGTGGTGTACGACTTCATGACCAAATCATTGTCGCTGTGTACACTTCATGACCATAGCGTTGTCGCTGTGTAAGACTTCATGACCAAAGCGTTGTCGTGGTGTACGACTTCATGACCAATGCGTTGTCGTGATGTACGACTTCATGACCAAAGCGTTGTCGTTGTGTACGTTTTCATGACCAAAACGTTGTCGCTGTGTACGAATTTATGACCAAACGTTGTCGTTGTGTACTACTTCATGACCAAAGCGTTGTCGTTGTGTACGACTTCATGACCAAAGCGTCGTCGTTGTGTACGACTTTATGAACAAAGCGTTGTCGTTGTGGACGACTTTATGACCAAAGCGTTGTTGTTGTGGACGACTTCATGACCAAAGCGTTGTCGTTGTGTACGACTCCATTCATGACCAAAGCCTTGTCGTTGTGTACGACTTCATGACCAAAGCGTTGTCGTTGTGTACGACTTTATTCATGACCAAAGCCTTGTTGTTGTGGACGACTTCATGACCAAAGCATTGTCGTTGTGTACGACTTTATGACCAAAGCGTTGTCGTTGTGTACGACTTCATGACCAAAGCGTTGTCGTTTTGTACGACTTCATGACCAAAGCGTTGTCTTAACGACTTCTTGGCTAAGACGTTGTCTTTATCTACGTCATGACTGAAAAGTAACAGTTATCAAATGGCATTGCTTCTTTAACGTTTAAGTTAACTGGCGTCTTTACCCAACATAAGTGACTTGTTTACGGTTAAGTTTTATAGACATTCGTTTCCTTATTTGATGTACAATGCAATCACTTTTAATCGAATAGCCATCCGTTTTTACCATGACCAATTTACGTTCTTGTTCGTTTCATAATTCCGTTCAAACGATCAGCTTTTCCCAGGTAAACTTGTTTTGAATCCTGACGAAAATCATTGTTTAGAGAACGTTTGTTTAAACTCAAACATGTTTGCGTTGAACGTCGCTTACTCGTAAATTTGACCCCAGGAGCAAACATCTTTCGAATGTGTATCTCTACAACATGTGAGGTTTATATAGAGAAGGTTTTATCTTTAGATTTGCCATGTAGTTTTCAGTATCTATTTATGTTTCTGTTGTAGATCTACATAGATCAGGGACATTTAATTTCTTTTCTCTCTCCCTATTTTCTGAACATTCGCGGAAGACACCAACTTGGCACACGAAAAATGAATACGTTCTTGTTCTTGTTCTTGTTCTTGTTCTTGTTGTGGTTGTTGTTACAATTTTCTTAAAAACGTGCGGACGAATATACGAATGGATACTGAGAGACAAACACACAGACATACATCAACACAGTTTTAATTTAATAAAACACATCTAAAAGATAATCGTCCTTAAAGGGTCTAGAGGCGATCAGGTAGAACCACTGGTGACAATCCAAATCCAAATGAAAACCTTCATAATGTGCTTCGGTTGCATATACCTATTGTTTATGAAAATGTTCTAGTTTTTAGACGACTCGGTTGCGTTTTGTTGCAAAATCATAAATATTAATTTAAATGAGGATTCTATTGCTAACAGTTGTACATATACTTCAAATAAAGTTTACCTATATAAAAAAACGAGAATGTATAAAAGCTTCATACTAATTACTATTAATGGTTTACAGTATAAAACTAGCCGAGTCGTCAAGTTTTCAGACCAAACTCTTTCATTAACAATAATTAAACCGTAGTGGGTCCTAGTTTAGTGCATAAGCACATTGAAAATGATCTGAACACACGTGATGGTTGTATTCGTATTTGGATTGAAACCCATAATGCTCCCAGATCGCCAGTGTGGGTGTTTCGCCCCTCCCCCAAACCCTACCCACCCCCGAGTACTGAATACTCTCTAATTTATAGCTGAGTACTGAATACTCCTTCATTTTAGACCCGAGTACTGGATACTATTTAACATGGTTAACCCGAGTAATGAATACTATTTTTACGCGGGCCGTGGGTACTGAATACTCTCTTAATTCGCCCTGAATACTGCGTACCAAAAGGGGGGAAACAGCCCCATCAGTCCCCGTAACAACGCTAAAGGTAACAATTCCGATAAAGGTAACTATCACCTCTTACGCTTAAGGTAAAAGGCTGACGCTTAAGGTAACAACTTGGTTCAACATCTACAGTTTCAATGAAAATTGAGAAAATGGGTTCTTTTTAGTGTAAGCGCTATTACCTTTAGCTGAGGTTGTTACCTTTAGCGTTAACATTGTTAACTTTAGCTGAGGTTGTTACCTTTAGCGTTAACATTGTTAACTTTAGCGTTAACATTGTTAACTTTAGCGGCGGTTGTTACCTTTAGCGGAATTGTTACCTTTAGCGTTGTTACAGTCCCTTTAAAACTTGTAATTACCCCGAGAATTCGGCAACCTCTATCATTTAAGTATCAAGTTTCATTCCAATCATATTAGTAACTTACTAATTTCAAGGTTATGCTCCGTACAAGAGAGTGAACAAATGTGTCTACCAGATGGGAACAGCTATTCCTTTTAATAATTATATGTCACACATTATATCGAGTTGAGTTAAACTGGGATTTTAAGGCGCACCGACACAAAAAGGTTATATGGCGCATATATCGAGGGGTGAAGCTGTTTTAACTGTATATGAACAAAGAGAAAAATACAACAGTTTCGCATGGAGAACTCAAGTAACATAATTCCTTCAAAATATTAGCATCATGATTAGTTGAATCAGTTCCCATATCTAGCAACAGAAATCGCATTTTGTAGACTAATGATGATGAACGACAAACAGATACAATGCGCAGTCAGTAGACAGCAGTAATGCACGCGGGCGATAAACTCCTTCGATATATATATTATATTATTATATTCCATAGATTGATGATGATGCGATACGTATGATCCGATATAATGTTATCAAAGCATAATCACATCAGCTGTGCCAACGTAACGGGCAACAGTAGTAGTTGTTGTTGTTTATGTAATA
This sequence comes from Cyrtodaria siliqua, assembly GCA_037043455.1. Classification (NCBI taxonomy): domain Eukaryota; kingdom Metazoa; phylum Mollusca; class Bivalvia; order Adapedonta; family Hiatellidae; genus Cyrtodaria; species Cyrtodaria siliqua. Next base: position 36,711 of record JAWPHD010010518.1, read on the forward strand.
TGAACAAGCAATGATGTAATGCGATAAACAGCATTGTTCAGTCGCATATCGACATGTCTGGCCGATGCACTGGTCATTGTAAATGCATGGACGGGTGCCCAATCGGGATCGAACCGGTATTATTCCGGTTCTTGAACAAATAGGGAAAAATGCTCATTGACAAATTGACAAGAGCTGTCATCAGATGATAACAATCGTTGAAGTCGATGATGTGCAACCTAGCCAATATAATGCTAAACATCCAGAATGGGGTCGATATATTTGCTTTTTTCTGACATTCCCTGAAATAAAATACTGTTAGAAAAGCACATGTTTCTAGTGTCATCTGCACGACCTTTGGCGCAAGGATACATTTCACAAGAAATATGATCCAATTTTGATTAGAAAAAATATTGTCTTCATTTTCCTGCCAAAAGCAAAATCAACCCCACATTAATTGGGGAAATGAGGTAAATCTGAATTGTATAGCTGCACAACTATTGCCAGATAATTGATAAATACATACCCTCTTACATGTTTTCATGTTAATTTCACTCTATCTCGAGTCCTTTGAATGTTATGCCCCAGGAGCGGATACTTTTGAGGGTTACTTCACCAAAAGGATAAACACTTCTTGCACCAATCTCATTAAAGTGACACACGGCAATCTTACAGTTTCTGTAACTAAAAACCAACATCTGCCGATTTTTCATTTAAACAACTGAAAATAGGTTGTTTAACTTTTCTGTGTATTTGGGACTTGAGTTTTTCATTAATATGATACGATATTCCAACATTGTAACACTCTCTTAAAAACAACAAGGTCATACATACGTATACTCTTGCATACGGGAGCGATGAACTGTAAGTGAATATACAAAATAAGTGGTCACAAACCTACGTCATCAGGCTGTATGTGCTGGAAAGTTGATGAGTTCAAGGAGAAATTAATGAAGTGAGCCGCTCGTATAATATGCATTAAATTACAGAGATAAAGTAAACAGCGAATCTTACCTATGTACACTCGATATATATACTGAGCAAAAATAAAAAAGACCCACGTTTCTTTCCCTTATTTTCTGTTTGTTTGTTTTGTTTGTATGGTGCTTTACGTCATTTTCAACACATGTACGGTTATATATGACGGTCGATTTTTTGTGGTGGAGGCAGAACTCCCACTTTTCCTGGGTAGAACCAGTACTGTACACCTCCCGCCATCCGTAAGAATCGACACTTTCTCACTTACAAGTCGAGCTCCAAGTGGGATTCGAACCCGCAGCGGTGAGAGGCGAAGGTTTACAACGCAACGTCGTTAGCCAATTCGAGCTGACCAATTCGGTCACGGAGACGCTTTCCTTAAAACAAGAAATAATGAATGAAATGTATGGACGCCACCAATCATCCAAACAAAGAATTATTTGAAAAGTTTAGTACAAATTACCTCCCTTTGAAGTTTTCATTTCCTCCTTTACAGATTATTACTTGGTAAATAATTTGAAATTGTTAGAAAGAAATTACAACCCAATTAAGTGTGCTTACGGACACCAAAAAAATAATTTGTTTTTGTTTGTTTTTTATAATAAGAAATTAGCCTGTTGAAATACCACCATTAACATTGGGTACCTTTTATGAGTTTTCATTGAACTACCGGTTTATACATTGATACAAGCAAGATTTACATAATGAACTATTAATATTCGTGTTGCTTTGTACTTCTATTGGACTCGTGTAGCTTTATTTTAACAAGTACATATTGATTAATTGTATGACAAATGTATGACAACTATCGCGGGGTCTTCTTGTCGCCCTATCATCTACACTTCCGTCGGATCACTTCCATTATCGATAAACGATTCCTTAAGATGACATGCTAGAAGATGGCCCGATTAATTATTGTCATTTTCTGTCCTCGATAATGCATTAGAGACGTATGTTCATCAATAACATCTTATGTCTCCATTTGAAGGCAGACAAAACTATAGATACATTATATACTAAACGGGAAAAAAGAAACCTAACCCGGGAATTTCCTTAATATACGTATAGATGTAAAATATACCGCTGTTAATCGAATGGTGCATAGCTACATTAGACCTTCCGTAAGGAAAAAAGACTAAAACAACACATAGCTCACCAAATATTATTCCTTCAAAGTTTCATTATTGGTAGAATACGCGTTTGGTTCCAGCAGGTGAAACAACTTAGGATGTTACATTCTGGAATCTCTTGCTGTAGGTTCGATACCTCAGGGGCCTTGGAATCTTTATGTGAGGAAGCTATCCAGCTGGCTTACGGAACGTCGGTGGTTCTACCCAGGTGCCCGCCCGTGCACGAAAATTGCCCGGAGGGGCACCTGGGGTCTTCCTCCACCAGTGGAAGCTGGAAAGTCGCCATATGACCTTAGCTGTTGGTGCGACTATAAAATCCAATTCAATTCAATTCAATTCTGGAATCTCTTTACATTCAATACAGTACTGAAATGGCTCAAACTTTCAAGGCGGAACTTCAACATTTATCGATTTCGTGTTGCAAAGTGTACTGTTATTATTACAAAAGTCTACTACATCACAGTTTTGTTCGTTCTCTAACTAGCTGTTACTTTTATTCATAAATAACATTCTTGGGATCTCTCTGGAATATTATGTGGAATTAGGTGTGCAGTATATAAATGATATAGATATAATTATATTCCCGTATTGCGTTTCTTTTTCCCTTTAGTATAGTAGTAACAGTCGAGATTTCGAAATATTATCTCGTTTTATAGAAATAATATTTCGTTTCGTTGAAATTGTCAGATTTCCCTTTCCAACTGATGTATTTCAAATGAAGGTGACTACTTAAAGCTATAGACGCTATACTTAAATCACCTGTCTCTGTGTAGGAGTGTCTTTTACTTGTAATTTCACAAGCTCATGGCGAATTCCGGTATTTCAAGTCCCTATCCAGCCATCAACAGGCACGTTTTTCAACAGATATACACGGATTATAAACCTAATGACGTGGAGGTATATATATAACTTACATATTTTGAGAATCCGAACTCTATAGACACAGTATACAGACTTTAATCAGCCAGACCAAACCCCAAAACTGAACTGTCGAATTATGAGTTACCAACTCATAATTCATTTTACGCATATGCAGTCATGGGTGTGTTTAGAACGCTTTAAAAAAATAATATATGCTTTATAACATGACCTGAACATCAAGAGTTTTGATAAACGGTTTTGTTGTGTAATTTTGCTGTTATTTGGCCGGTTAGTTATTAAATATAATGCATTAAATCATGTACTTTATAGCCATCGTACCTGTACACAAGCAATCTCTAGCCAGAGTACACCCGTTCCATATATGTGAGTGCAAGGAACGAATACTCTGCGTGGAGATTGGTACACTCAACACGCGACACTATAATTTTCAGGAAAAGGTTTGCTTCTCCCGAGACTCGAACACACGACGTTCCGATTTCCTATTCATCGAGGTATAAATACTTGATAATTTGATATATCTAGTAATAGTTATTACGATAAAAAATAGCCTCACAGTTTTCAACGCACCTCAATATGTATCATTGTATAGTCTATCTAAAACTATGCAAAAAAAGTATTGTACTGTCAATGTTGTGGCTCTATACAGTCCTTATTGTAATTTGCCTCGGTCTTTTTTAACCTTAAAGCTACAAAGGCAATATATGTTAATATAGACTCATGCATATGAATGAATCACGGGTAAAGTAATTTCAGCTCGACGAACATCCAAAACGTCGGTATATAAGCCAGAGTTCTATGCTAGAAATGTCACTTTTTAATCAACCTTAGTACGGGTTACATCGATAAATATACGGCTTTCGAAAATATTTGATAACAAAAAAAAACGTTGCCCGAAGCCGGATTTGTACTAGGAACATTGCTTGCGCCTTTATTTGCTCGTCAATTCCTTGTAGATAAAAACTACACAATTGAACTTCCTTGATAACTTATAGCATTTCAAACACTAAATAGACAATACCCCCTAACTAGTGCACATTCGCACACAAACGTATTTACTAATTAATGCATATCGAGATAAAAATGTTTTGAGGCGGAATCTTTGTTTGAATTTGATTGAATTATGTAAACGTATATGTAGCAATGACAGACATAGTGACACAAGATTGCTATTTATTATGTTTCTCTGAGGGTTTCAATATCCCTCTGATAACTCAGGATTCTAGTGTATCCTCCCATAATGTGTTTGAATGGCCAAGGATTTCCTTGCGTAATTCAAGTGTATCCCCTATCCTCTCCCTCTATAGACCTATATGATTTATAAGTGGGATTACTGTGTATTGGTCCCTCTGTAGTAGGATTTATGTGAGATCGCAGTGTATCCCTCTCCTTTCTTGTTATAATCTAAAACATCAAGGTAACCCTTGGCATATTTTGTGTGCGTGTGTGTAAATGTAAATGTGAAACCCGTTTATGTATTATAGCTGTGAAGAAAGGTTATGCAGACGGGGAGTAAGCCAAGTTATGCTAACACTTTTTTTATGAAGACATTTACTGTATAATCCATGTATAATACGTATCTATCGAGTATTTAAAATACACCTCGTTTTCATTTTGACTTTAAACCTGCTTGCAAATAATTCTATAGAAGGTAATACAATCTATTTTATTATACGTTTACATGTATTGTTGGTGCAATATAATCAACATTTAGCAATATGCAAAACAATTTGCGTTGAACTATCATAGCTAATTAAGTATTACTAATGATTAGAAACTGTTCAAGTTGTGTAGACAAACTAATATATGGTCCTGCGAGTTTTAAAACATTCACGATTGTCCTATAATCCTCTCAGCCTCTGTAGATGCATGGCAAATGTATGTAGGATGTGTGTTGTTTTTTTTTTATTCCTTTCCAACATTATTTTTACCTTTCTGGTATGACGGACACAATCCCGAGCTGAACGTGACGGTTATGTTAATATGCAAAGCACACTGTAGTCAACATCTAACACACGACCATTAAAAAGGTAAATAAATGCGGAGCCAGCAATGTTTACAAACAATAAATAAAAATAAATCAAATTAATGGATTAATTACAACATACTTATTAGGTCTATGTTCATGTTTCCGTGTATACATTTCACTGAATTAAATAAAAACAGACAGTTATTGGCTTATGCTCAATGTATGCTATTCTTAAGGACAATGTGTAACAACGCTAAATGTAAAAACGTCGCTTAATGTAAAAACGTCGCTAAATGTAAACACGTTTGTCGCTAAACGTAAAAGGGGTGGCTAAGTGTAAATGCAAACGTCTTTAAATGTAAAAACGTGAGCGTCGCTACATGTAATAAAAAAATAGCTAAATGTAAAAACATTTGTTTTTTTGCTAAGTGTAAAATGAAAAAGCGACATATGTAAACAGTAATGTATGTATTGGAAGATGTACATATGTAGATACTTTAACATGTTTAAATGTAAAAACGTGAGCGTCGCTACATGTAATAAAAAAATAGCTAAATGTAAAAACATTTGTTTTTTTGCTAAGTGTAAAATGAAAAAGCGACATATGTAAACAGTAATGTATGTATTGGAAGATGTACATATGTAGATACTTTAACATGTTTAACACGGTATACGATGAAACGAATCTGTTGTATGTACACGATGATTCACACAGGATATACACTATTCGGTCTGAACAGATTCATGGTTTCCCTATTGATGTTGTTGCGTCTCAATGGGACAAATATTGTGTGGTTAAATAGGGTTTGTGTTATTACTGTTATAATTGAGACACTAGGCTTTATTTTTTTCCCAGTGATAATAATATTTTATTCCCCCATAAATATATAATGCATGAGATTGAGAATATAATTACAAACAATTAGTACGTAATTATTGTGTTGGAATATGGCGCAAGACCCTAGGCTTTATATATTTCCCAGTGATAATAATATTTTATTCCCCCATAAATATATAACGCATGAGATTGAGAATATAATTACAAACAATTAGTAAGTAATTATTGTGTTGGAATATGGCGCAATGCCTTCGTTCATTTATTCATTCCTTGACTGATATAAGTTCGATAGCCATTGGCATTCACTAGTCACATGACTAACCTGAGATACACAGCAATGCGACATGTATGGGGTGGGTTGGTTAGAGTGTGTAACAAGTATAGAAATAGAAATAGTAGTAGTAGTAGTAGTAGTAGTAGCAGCAGTGGCAGTAGTATGAGTAGTAGCCACATCAACGGCAGTAGTAGTAGTAGGTAGTAATAGTAGTAGAAGTACTAGTAGTAGCAATAGCAGTAGCAGTTGTAGCTGTGGTTACCACAGCTCATATGGCTTTTTGGCCATATGTAGCAATGCTAAATGTAAAAACGTCGCTAAATGTAAAAACGTTTGTCGCTAAACGTAAAAAGGGTGAAATGAGATCTCGAAAAATGTACAATGTTGTAAACACACAAAATGGCATGTGATACTATACTATCAAAATATGGTTGTAAAGTTTTTGTTTCTTATGTTTATATTCAAAATGTCACATTTTTACATATGTCGCTTTTTCCTTTTACACTTAGCAACCAAAAAATGTTTTTGCATTTAGCTCCTTTTTAGCTCTACTGGCCGAAGGCTGGATGGCGAGTTGTCCGTCGTCCGTCGTCCGTCGCGTCGTCCGTCGTCGTCCGTCGTCCGTTAACTTTTCCTCGATCTTTACCAAACTTTAACAGATTGTTAATATTAATAAAAGCTCGAACAAGTTCGAAAACCAGCAAGATCGGACCAGTAACAGCGAAGTTAAGGCCCTTGAATTCGTTGAAAATGCTATATTTTGCCTCGGTAAGACGATAGGGCCTTCATTTTTCATCCAATCTTCACTAAATTTTACCAGGTTGTTACTGTTAATGAAAGCTCGGACAAGTTTGAAAACCAGCCAGATCGAACTAGTAACAACGGAGTTATGGCCCTTGATTTAGTTAAAAATGCTATATGTTGCCTCGTCAAGACGAAAGGACCTTCATTTTTCATCCAATCTTTACCAAACTTTACTAGATTGTTAATGTCAATGAAAGCTCAAACAAATACGAAAACCAGCCAGATCTGACCAGTAGCGGCGGGGTTGTGGCCCTTGAATTAGTTAAAAATGCTATATTTTGCCTCGTTACGACAATAGGGCTTTCATGTTTCATCCGATCTTTACCAGCCTTTTCCAGATTGTTAATATCAATGAAAGCTCGGACAAGTTCGAAAACCAGCCAGATCGGACTGGTAACAGCAGAGTTATGGCCCTTTATTTAGTTAAAAATGCTATGTTTTGCCTTGTTAAGCCTTAGATTTTTATTTTTTTTATTATTATCATTTTAAGTAAATGTTGATGTTTTGTTACCCATTTTTTTCTCTTTTTTTGTTATTTTCTTTTTCTTTTTTTCTTTTTTAAATTTTTTTTTTTTTTATTTTTTTTTTTTTTTTTTTTTTATTATTTTTGTTAATTCATTTGAATTTTTTTTAAGTTTTTCATTTCATTGTTTACATTTAGGTACGTTTTTACATTTAGCGTTGCTACACAAAGTCCCTTCAGCATGGTGTGACAGCTTCTCCATCTTTAGCAACTGAATCACTAAAAGGCTGTTACATGTCGTTAATGTTTGACACTATGTCTTTTCATGTCCGTTACGGGAGACACAAACGTGTGGTTGACAATTTAAACGCTCTTTGTATAAGATAGAGGCTATGTAGAGAAATTTTCACCATTAAGAACCCGAAAGGGAGGGAGCGCAGCGATAGACCGCGGTTTCTTAATGGTGAAGATTTCTCTTCATAGACTCTATCCGGCTTAGTGTTTACCATAGGTTTTATCGATAGTCTCTATATAGGTCACGCTCTTCACGGCGAAGACAGCGTGTAGTAAAATCTTCATGAATAAATTGTGCAAGTGTCTGAAAGTCTGAGACAATTGATTGGTAGAAAAGGTAGGGTAAACACTAATCAGAATTACAAAGACTTGCACCATTTATTCATGAATATTTTACTACAAGCAGTCTTCGCGGTGAAGAGAGTGACCTATATAGAGACAGACTATCGATAAAATCCATCGTAAACACTAAGCCGGATAGAGTATATGAAGAGAAATATTCACAACTAAGAAACCGCGGTCGGTCGTTATGCTCCCTCCCTTTCGGTTACTTAATGGTGAAGATTTCTCTTCATAGCCTATATCCTATATAAGGAGTCATAGCTTCTATCCTATATAAGGAGTCATAGCCTCTCCCCTAAACAAGGAGTCATAGCCTCTATCCTATACAAGGAGTCATAGCCTCTACCATATACAAGGAGTCATAGCCTCTGTCCTATACAAGGAGTCATAGCCTCTACCCTATACAAGGAGACATAGCCTCTACCCTATACAAGGAGTCATAGCCTCTACCCTATACAAGGAGCCATAGCATCTACCCTATACAAGGAGTCATAGCATCTACCCTATACAAGGAGACATAGCCTCTACCCTATACAAGGAGACATAGCCTCTACCCTATACAAGAAGTCATAGCCTCTACCCTATACAAGGAGTCATAGCCTCTACCCTATACAAGGAGTCATAGCCTCTACCCTATACAAGGAGACATAGCCTCTACCCTATACAAGGAGTCATAGCCTCTACCCTATACAAGGAGTCATAGCCTCTACCCTATACAAGGAGACATAGCCTCTACCCTATACAAGGAGTCATAGCCTCTACCCTATACAAGGAGTCATAGCCTCTACCCTATACAAGGAGACATAGCCTCTACCCTATACAAGGAGTCATAGCCTCTACCCTATACAAGGAGTCATAGCCTCTACCCTATACAAGGAGTCATAGCATCTACCCTATACAAGGAGTCATAGCCTATACCCTATACAAGGAGTCATAGCCTCTACCCTATACAAGGAGTCATAGCCTCTACCCTATACAAGGAGTCATAGCCTCTACCCTATACAAATAGTCATAGCATCTACCCTATACAAGGAGGGTTGATTAAACATAGTGCAGGCTCTTACTGAACACAAACTGTAATACAATGGATGTAATAGTTAGTACATTCTAACGGACTTGAAGCATACTCAGGCTGACGTCATCGCATTTTTTTCCTACAAAATTCGTCACTGATATCATTAATGTTCTTCTCCTGAATTTCCCGGATATTCATCCGCCGCCGGTAATACGGTGTATGAAATAGCGCTATGAATGTTATTTATCGTGTACTTTTTCTCTACATTAAAGGCACACTATCCGTAAATAAAGCATATATTGAGAGCATAAGCAAATAACTGTTTGATTTGTGTTCAGTAAAATATATACATGGAAACATGAGCATGGACTCAAATAAGTATGTACTAACTGATTCGTTAATTTGAAGAAGAATAAAAAGAAAATTTAATTCATGGAGGGTAAAGATTGCTGGGACCGCAATATTTACATTTCGGTTGCTCACATTATATCCATTAGCGCGTTAGGTTTGGATTACAGTATGTCTCGCGTCACATAAAGTTCTGTCCCGTCTAGCTTAGTTGGAAACGCGTTCGTTTTACCCGAAAGTGTACCTTATAATGTGGGCTTGGAGTTCAATCCCACGAACTGGTACTTGTTTTTGTACCACTATTGAATTACGTCAAAACATCGTGTTTCTATTAAGTACATATACATTATATTTGTAATTCTAATACACCCGCCGTATATAGCCTAGTTTAAAATATCTCGTTATACTGAACGATATATCACTGTAATTTTTGCAAGGTTATGAGAATAAGCATTGCGCATTGCGCATTACGCATTGTAACGTATGCAACGTTAGGAGAGTAAGCAAAGCAATGCGAAAGATTTCAGATGTGTGCGTTATTTTCACATTTTAGGGGTAAATAGAACATCGTTTACGGTGAATTATCTATAATATATCACGGTCCTTCGGGCTCGTGAAATTATTGTTTACAATTGAACTCCAAACCGTGATATATTATACAATTATGGACTTTTCAGCTGTTATACATGATGTGATATGCACCAAAAAAATCATTATTGACCGAGGCGATAGCCGAGGTCAATAATGATTTTTTGGTGCATATCAACATCATGTATAACAGCTGAAAAGTCCATAACTGTTTTATTATATAAACCTCAATTTACAATTATATAAAACAGGTCAATATCAAAAAAACAATTATATAAAACAGGTCAATATCAAAAAAACAGGTCAATATCAAAAAAACAGGTCAATATCGCTAGATATTTTTTCTAAAAAATTACTTTTTAGCCAATGAAAACGCGTCTATTTATAGGTTATATAATAATAAACGATAATTCACAGTAAACGATGTTCTATTTCTTAAATGTGTGTTTTTATGATGAAAATTGTCAACGTAATTATTTTTTGTTTTATAAGCTAACAGTTACGGCTACTGCAGCTCAATTAAACCCTTTACATTAAGTCATGTGCTTCAACATATTTTTCACAGATCTCATACAGACTTTAAGGTTGCTCTTGGTTGACTTGGAACTTCTGAAATGGTGCTGTGTTTATGTTGGTCGCCATGTTGTCGTTGTTGTCTCTGGAACCAGACTGCTCTTATTCAGTCTTGATCATCTTCGACGCTTGACTAATAGCCGATCATACGAGGGATTGTGCTTTGAATAGGATCGAGCGGGAGGATTTTCTTTGAAAAAGAATTGTCATTTTTATTAACGTCCAAAGGTCGAAAGGATTAGCATTGAAAAGGCATTAGTATTACTAATTATATAGAAATGCATATGGGTCCTTCCCCAGGAAACTTAAAAAAAAAATCATGCTATCAGCGCAATATCATATTTGTTCCACATTCTATGCCAATTCTGTAATTACTTAAACATGAATGTAGTGCTCAAGCATGGGAAATTATATATAGGGGAGTTGGGTTCGTTTGACCGATTTAAAAAAGGGGGATATTACACTAAACCAGCCGGATGTGCTCGCCTGGTGCAGTCGAAAGGAGTTCTGTATAAAATGGTGCCGATCTGGGTTTTTTATTAAAATTTTCTTTTTAGTGCAGTTTCCTGTTATTTTTTGGCTGTAACTGGTTTGATATAAATGTAGACAGAGTATACAAGTGCAAGGGGTAAAATAACGATGACCTTTGACCCAGTGTCAGTACACAACTGAAGAAATGTTTCTTAGAAGATATTTATCAACTTCCACCGCCTCCTCACCCCCCTCACCCCCCACCCACCCACTCCTCACTCCCTTTCCCCACTCCTCATCCCCCCCCCCCCCACTATTCACCCCCTACCCCACTCCTCTCCCGCACCTCCTATTTCCTTGTTCATGTTTAATAGCAGACATGTTTATTTGCATGATAAAGTAAGTTTCCCAGAATTCTAAAAAGGTTTGAGGTTTTAACAGGTTGTCAATGTTCTCACTTTACTATGGAAGGGGCATGGAGACTCAGTAAGGCTATTATAACCTCTAACATGTCCTCCTTGTTGTTCCTACGGAAATGCCATTGTGAACACACTCCAAATTAATCATCATTAGGTGCATATCGAGGGTTCAGTGCAAAACTATCGTATCTCCTTCTTTATTCATATGTAGTTACAATAGTTTTGCGCTGACCCCTTGATATGTATATGTTTAAAGTAGCTATTCCGCTAACAATAGCCATACTTTACAAAATCTATATACCGTTTCTGAACCTATGCTGACGACGAGGTGTGTACTTTGAGAATCCAAACTCTATATGTATACACAATATAAACTGCTATAACCAGTCAGGCCAAACCTGAAAACTAGAGCGTCGAATTAAAGGGAGAATGTCCGTAACTTTTAGCTTATAAAACACACACTAATTACGTTCACAAACATTACACACTGAACACTATTGAATATTTACTAATTAAAACAAAATTGTTTGACGGAATTCAATTGCGGTACAAAAAAAGAAGTACCGCTTCGTGAGTTTGAACTCGCAGCCCAAACTAAAATTACTCTCGTGGGTAATGCTCGTAATAGAGAGGGCGCAATAGTCGACGTCGCTCCCAACTGAGATATACGGGCCAGACATATTACGCAATACATACTATGCATAAAACCTAATGTGCTTATGGAAGTCACGTGATCTACAGAAAATGTAAATAATGTGGGTCCCACATTATTTACAAATGATAATTAAAACTTTTTTAAAACTCATGAATTTATTACTGCAGACTTCTTTGGGTCTATGCTCATGTTTTCGTATATACATGTCACTGAACAAAAGTCTGACAGTTATTTGGTTATGTTCAATATCTGCTTACTTACGGACAATATCCCTGTAAGAGTTACCAACTCATAACTCATTTGACGTATATTCAGACATGGGTATATATATGTTTAGAACCAGGTGAATAAACCTTTACTTTAATGGGCACATATACATTATTATATGACGTGAACCCCTGGATAGAGTTTTGCAAATAGATGTAATTTTGCCGTTATTTGCCGGGTTAGTTTCTTTAACATTCATTTCGAATCGCGAACTCGCAACTGCGAACTTGCAATTAACTTTACAGTCATGTGTTCTCTTCGTTATTTCTCGCGGCGTTATTTAGATTTACGGGCGTTTGCCGGGCTATCTTTCGTTATTTTTTTCCTGCGTTTTTTCCTTTATTCATCCAATGTTACTGTGCAGCAGATTAACGAACTTCTTGTTAATGTCTGGACATCATGTCTTACATTGTAGTGTATATAACCTTCTACGATAACTTTTATGCTATCAAAACGGAATCGCCGCTGCTAATCTATCTCATTAAGACTAACCATAACAAAATCCAGACATTTGTAATTCCTTTCATTATTGAGTTACGGAGTTGTGTATATATATCATGGCATTGATCTATTGGCGAGCGCTTGCTGATGATGAAGACAAGCATATTGTAAACAATGTCATGGGCGATACTTGAACTCTGGCTCAGTTAAATGCGTGTTAAAACCTATTTATAAATATTATCTTACCACAGTTTTCCTTTAGCTCGTCAAAACATATTCATCAAAGTGTTTTTATCACTTCAATGGGTTTTTTTTTCTTTTTTTTTTTCTTTTTTTTTTTTACGTAATTGTTCCGCAGCGCATTTAAGACTATGTATGACAGTCGGTTTTTAATAGTGGAGGCAGACCACCGATTTGCTCCTGGGTAGAACCATTACTGTATACCTCTCGCCATTCTTAAGAATCTACACTGTCTCACTTTCAAATCGAGCTCTCGGTGGGATTTGAACCCGCAGTGGTGAGAGGCGAGAATGTTCCAAACACAGCGTATTTACCCTCTCGGTCACGGAGACACATCCTAATAGTTACAATGCATGGTAATCAAATTACCGTAATCAATCTAGAAAAGCAATATGTTGATACTGTGAAAAGTCAATGGGGATTTTAGTTTTTTTTAAATACTATAGGATTCTTGTTTTTTTATTCTTACGGATGGCGGGCGGTATACACTATACAGTGCTGGTTCTACATAGGAAAAATGGGGTGGTCTGCCACTAAGAAATTCGACCCACATAATTATGTGGCCTAACATGTGCTAAAATTACGTAAAACACCATTATAACAAACAAACAAATCTTGTTATTTTTTTTAGAAATATCCTGTATTATCTCAAAATATGACGTGAAACACCATTCAATCAAACAAACAAATCTTGTGGGGTTTTGTTTTTAGAAATTCCCTGTATTCCCCTCAAACATTTTATTTGAAAGAAATCGCAGACAGCCTGCGAACACATCGTAATTTTAGGAAATTAACGTTGAAGCAACATCTGTCCTTGAAAATCTCTTCAGTTGAAAAGCAACAACTGTTTGTCTCAATTAAAGTTTTCGAAAAATGAAATTCTTCAAGCCATCTGGCAGGATGGCAAACTCGTCATATTATCGACGCATATTTAAGTCTTCTGCAGCATGCAATTCAAATGAACAGATTTAACGTGTTTTCTGACTCTTGATATTTGGAAACGCCACAGCCACTGAATATATTCCGACTGATACATCGAAAAGATTATGGGATAACATTCATGCGTCTGACACAGTCTATTTAAAGAGGTTACTCTTATCTTGTAATTATTACATTTCTGGTGGCAGTTTGAATGTGGTTTATATTTCTAAAGAACAAAAGTTGTATTTTGTATGGCGTTGTACGTCATTTTCAACACCTGTAAGGTTATGACGGTCGATTTTCTTTTGTGTTGGAGGAAGACCACCCGCTATTCCTGGGTAGAACCCGTAAGTGTACACCTCCCGCCATCCGAAAAAAGGGACACTTCCCCTCTTACAAGTCGAGCTCCCTGTGGGATTCGACCGTCGATAACCCCTCGGCCACGGAAACGCTAGATGTATTTTAACCTGAGATCTTCCAAAGTGTTTTATGGTACATTTACTTCAAGAGTATTGTATGGTCTATTTACTTATATAATGATAAAGTATTTTACGGTATGTTTGGTCCATTGTGTTTTTTCGTTTATTTCCTTCTAAGTGTTTTATGATGTTTTCTAGCATAAAAATCATTTTCATAATATTCACAATGTCTAAAGTTTTGAAAATAATAGTACTTTAAATTATGCAGTGTCTCTTCTGTTAGAGATTTCCTTGTTTACTCAGAACTTAATGACTAATTATGAACGTAAAGTGTATCAAACGATCTAATATTACAGTTTATTATTTTTACAGATACATCTTTAATGTGTACTTAATTCCATATGTGATATCTCTTTGTACAATTTCACTTTTTTCGATTAATTTATTTCGACGGTGAATCGCTTGATATGATGTATTTAATATCATAATTTATATTTTACTAGAGCTTTGAGGGGATTTGTTTACTTTAGCTTAATTACGTAAGGATTTGCTTGATATGAACAACAGAAGATAGTGTTTTATCAAATTTATAAATTATCATGGAAGGTAATTCGTTAATTCAGTTAATACTGATATCATCAAGGAAGATCAAAAGACTCTTACAAAATATTAAACGAGGTCATAAATCCTATTGAAGGAGATTTGAATGGTGTTTTACGTCATTTTAGCACATTTTAGGCCATATAATTTATGACGGTCGATTTTTTGCGGTAGAGGCAGACTACACTCTTTCCTGGGTAGAACGAGTATTTTATACCTACCGCCATCCGTAAGAATCGACGCTTTATCACTTGACAAGTGGGATTCGAACCCGCAGCGGAGAAAGGAGAGACAGTTTTAGGCTCAGCGTCTTTACTATCCCGGCCACGGAGGCGTTCTGTTGATGTTGAAGAAACTAAAATGATTCGTTATTGTATTCCTTTAGATTATTATGCCGCTTTCTAGGAGCTGGCGTGGCCAAGTGGTTAGCGCGATGGAATTGAAACAGGAGCATCGGACCCGGGTTCAAGCCTCGACGGCGTCACTGTGTTTCATCCGTGTGTTCTTGGGTAAAGCACTTTCCCTTAGTCTCTTCCGTCGGATGGGGACATAAATCGGGCGTTTCCATGTTTCGGAGTCTATCCTGCTAGCACTTTTAGTTTAAACATATTTATTTTACATCGAGTGCGAAACAAGGTACCTTGGGGTAGAGAGAGAGAGAGAGATCAAACTGTCCAGCGGGATGGGGTAGAGAGAAAGAGAGAGACAGAGAGAGACAGAGCTCAAACTGTCCATCGGGATGGGGTATAGAGGGTGTCACCTCCAACCCACCCCTACCCCCGGGAGTACATTCAAAAAAAGCCATGCTACGCCTAAGAGTCCTCAGCTCCAGTGAGTATTTAACTTCTGTCTTTATAGCAAAAAAGAGCAAACTGTTCAAAACTATCTTAAACGAATATGTGTTATGAAGGTGTCGATAAAAAGAAAATTATATAAAATTATAATCCTATTTTCGACACCCTTTATTATTGTTGTACTTCTCTAGATCTTCACTACGTGCACGTCGTGGAGAGGGCACTGCCGATATTCAATACCTAAGAACTTGTCATTCTCAGGTTTGAATTGAATATCGGTTGACTGAATGTGAAGGTGTCTCCTGCGTCCCATCACAGCACACATCATCTGATGTCTCCAGATCCCTGATCTTTTTCAGGGTGACACAGACATCGGGCGGTGTGTGCGGCGCAGGGGTCATACTGTGATGGGTGTGGCCCTAAGCAAGACCGTCACCAACTCGTAGTGGATGTAGGACACAGTAGCGGATGTAGACCACCACGCCAGCAGCAGACCACCATGCCACCATGCCAGACCAGTCCAGACCACTTCACCGCCGCAGCGAAAATTACACAGAGCGAAAGCGACAACCACCTACACACACACAACAGAAGCGACAACCACAGCAGCAGCACCAGATCAACCAACACACTCCACTAGAGAAGTCCAGACTCTATTGTGCCCATCGCGTCAGGGTTCCACCGTTGTGTTAGTTGGCACTTGTGTCATTCTAGACGGGGTTCCCTCGACGTGCTCGTTGGCGGAGGGACTTAAAACCTTAGAAGTAACAACAACAAAAAAATAATTATTGTTGTACAAGATCAACTATGTTTAAGCAATGTTTTGAAACACACATCTTGGAGAAATTGTTACATCTATAAAATTAAAAAAATCAGATATCACTCATCTTAACTCAACTGATAATTTTCTGCGATTAAAGTTTGAAGAACTGTAGCTTCCGATAATAACACTCAACATAGTGCGCGATCACACCATACATGAAGAAAGTGATCAGTGATGATGTAATAGATCAGAAAATCATTTAAATACATTTAAAGAGAGATTACATGGGAGTATCGATGTTGGGAAGGCGTCGATGTTAGGCGACATGACCCTATTTTTTTCTGTCTTTTTTTTTTAGCTCTTCTGGCGAATTTCGAAAACCAGCCACACTTTATCAGATTGTTAATATTAATGAAAGCTCGGGCAAGTTCGAAAACCAGCCAGATCGGACCTGTACCACCGGAGTTATGGCCCTTGATTTAGTTAAAAATGCTATAATTTGCCGCGTTAAAACAATAGGGCCTTCATTTTTCATCTGATCTTTACCAAACTTTAAGAGATTGTTAATATCAATGAAAGTTTGGACGAGTTCCATAAACCAGCCATATCGGACCAGTAACAGCGGAGTTATGACCCTTGATTTAGTTAAAAATGCTATATTTTTTCCTCGTTAATACGATAGGGCCTTATCTTTCATCTGATCTTTACCAAACTTTACCAGATTCTTTAGTTATGGCCTTGATTTAGTTAAAATTGCTGTAAAATTGCTGTATTTTCCCCAAAACTTTCAAAAAAATGACACTCGCTTCATTCATTTTATAAGAGCCATGTTAGCCAGTAGAGCGTCCACAGTCCCTCTTGGGCCTCTTGTTTTCATCTCGAAGTGCAAAATGTACAGCCTTACTTCTCGGTAAAATAACATATTTTATTGACTCTCAAACAACAAGTACCTAGTAACCTACTCAATCATTTATTCTCACTAATCTCTATTAGAAGACGTTTACGACTTTAAACTCTTCTCCTTATAATTGATCGAACAATCATTATTTTCAACAGAAGCAATAGTCGGAGAAAATTGGCATCTGGTGCAATGCTGAGTGTAACTGCATGCATAACTCCCGTTTATTTTTCAAACAGTTTCAAGAAAAGCACGTGCACTAAACATATAATTATTAACAAATAAAATCCATCTTCAAAACACGCCACAATTGGCTGTTACATTGTTGATCACCTCGAGTGCCTGTAAATAAATAATTAATGATGTAGGAAGCGGGTTTTGAAACAACACCTGTGCTTGAAATTCTTCTAATGAAAAAGCAAAATGTTTATGTCGTAGGTTAACTTGTAACTAATTGAATTCGGCACGTGAAAGCCGTTAGTTTATTTATTACGGTAATTGGCATTTCAACTGATTTTAGTTCTAAGTTTGCCTAAGTAATTCAAATGCACATACCGTAGCATCTACGTTTTTGATCAACCTCAGGTAGATCGTATGCCATATAATGATGACGTAACTGTGTTTGAAGTTAAGAAAGCAATATATCACATTACATGAGGTAAAGCATGCGGAATTGATTTTATACCTTCTGAACACACATTGATGAATGCTATTTCAATGCTTGATTTCTACATACATTATTCAATATTTATTTTAACAACGGTACTGTTTCGTCATTATCGAGAATGTATCGTTCGATTCCTAAGGCCACTAAAACTTCTGTCATGGCTGTTTAGGATAATTTAGTGGTGAAAATATCAAACAACAACTTGTTCAATTCAATTTCATATTCATGTTCCTGTATTGGAGTTGATCACGTGTGTGAGTTACTCATTTGACCTTCTCGTTCTAAGTGTCATAAACTAAATGGAATGAATGAAATCATATTAAGTTGATTTGGACACCAACCTCAGAGGGAAATAAGATCAGGGGCGAGGTTTCCATCTGCAAGGCCTCAGGCAGAGAGCGATCCCACGCGGGGGAGCAGAAGTATGTAGCGCTAAATCCAAAGTCGTACACACTGAGCTACTGGTGCCTAAACTAGATACACGAGTCGGTATTCATATTTTATCAATATGAATATGAACATATATGAATTCCACAATCCCCCTTCATCTCCCACCCCCACAACACACACCGGTTGTTAATTGATTATGTATATTCAAAGGATAAGACATCTAGATACATGGATTGTTTTACGCGTATTTAATGGGACATCACACCGGGATTCAAAAAATAGTTTTTGCATATCCAGTGGGATATCACGCATGATATAAAATGAATGGTATTTTTACGCATATTAATTGGGATATAAAAAAACGTCTAAATATGCTGGAGAAAGTTCGCAATATTTTCTGCACATCTAAGTTGAATGTAATTTAATACTGTGCAGTTTTGTATAAACATTGGCATGAATAGGATGTTCTTCTTTGAGGGTCTCCCTGGGGGTTTGGCGAACAAGGGAACATGGCCATTTATTTTTGGGAACAAGGGAATATTGTCTGTTATTGGTAATATTTTTGGGTAACAAGGGAACTTTGGAAACATTTTTCTTTTTTTGGGGGGGGGGGGGGGGGGGGGGGGGGGGTGCAAAATATTTTTGGGGAACAAGGGAACATTGGGTCATATTTTCAGGGAACATGGGAACCCTGGGAGGGCCTTTTCTTTTTCACTTATAACTTGTGATCCTGCATAAGAAACAGAGTTACTTCCCATTTAGTTAAAACAGCATATTATACAGGCATAATCATACAAGAATATTATCAACAACATATTAAAAATGTTATTAAAGAAATATTCTGTGTTTAAAGTGTTAAAAAGCGCAAAACGTATCTGATAACATTCTTGTCATTATAATGAAATAACGAACCAAAGTTTTACATTTTCAAATTATCTAGATTTTCATTGAAATTAAGAACAAACTGATAATTTCTGTAAAGCAGGTAAATTAAGAAACACTTCTTTTTTTTCTCACGCAAATAAAATTTGGAAAGAATGTCCTGCTTGTACTTGATACACCATTCAAACAAACAAAGCAAACCTAGCATCACTATCTTGCATATAATGTGCTATTTTCTTGCTATACTGATTTGTATCATGATACATCGTCTTATGCTGGGATAGCATGCCTAGATACATGAAATTCCTAATGCATATTCAATGGTATAGCATAGCTGGATTATTTGTTGTAAATGTTAATGCATTATGACACCGAGCTACTTGCGCGTGCCAATGATGGATGCTGTTTGTAGAAAGATAACACTTACAACAAGCAGGATGATTTATTACACGTCTCATCTTCTAGACTGAACTTTAACTTGAGCTCAGTTAAGTAATATAGTTTGCATATTGCGTTCACGAGTTATTTGAATTAGCCTGCACGAGGCGAAGCCCGATGGCAGAAAAAAAAATTGACAAAAGTGTCATACTTCAAACTTCTTTTGAGTAATCTCATTTGTTATGCAATGCGGAAACACCCTGGTTTCACGTGCACATACCTTATCATATAATTGTTCTGGAAGTTTGTTTTATTTGAGATATACGCAACACATTTTGATATATCAGAAAAGAACAGAAGAGAATTGTTTTCAATTTGTGCAAACATTTGTACAATATTAAGGTATTTTTCAAATGCAAAATCATTTTTGAATATTTATAAGAAAATAAGACAGCACTATTATTAACATTATTGAATAAAACAATCAGTCATTCTTCTCTTAAAAAGCAAACAAACTTATGTTGGATTAAGGCTATCTGTGTTTAACCACATATCACCAAAGCTATGTTCTTCGAGTAAGGATATGTTTAGCATCACTCGTCTTTGACAAACATTGTGTAGTTTAAAAGGACT
Source organism: Cyrtodaria siliqua (assembly GCA_037043455.1). Taxonomy (NCBI): domain Eukaryota; kingdom Metazoa; phylum Mollusca; class Bivalvia; order Adapedonta; family Hiatellidae; genus Cyrtodaria; species Cyrtodaria siliqua. The sequence goes on from JAWPHD010010518.1 coordinate 57,023, forward strand.
TTTGTTGTTGCTAAAATCCAATAATTGAAAGCCGTCAATTGCTTATTCGTGCCGTAGCTTATTTAATTACGTAATTTGACAACTGGATTGATGCAGACAGACAGTACAAGGGTGTATTGGGCGTGACTCCTAATACGAGGTGCGAAGCGCCGAATGGGGGAGAGTTTGGAAGTAGGTGTTCCCCTACCACAAGAGGGGTTCGGTGGCCTCCCTAGAAATATTTGTTTATCGTTGGACCAAAATGGTGCTCGTACAGGCGATATTTGTCTGGAATATAGACATTCTATGCTCGAACAAAATTGCTAATTTCCGTCATTACCCCGATCCCCTCTGATTTTTATCGCATCTGTTTTACTTTTTAGGATTTGTTTTGTTTTAGTTCGATTTATTCAAGTTACTCACGGGAGTAAGTGAGTATACCACTCTACGTCCCTGCAACTCCCGGGAGTAAGTGAGTATACCACTCTACGTCCCTGCAACTCCCGGGAGTAAGTGAGTATACCACTCTACGTCCCTGCAGTAGTCCCAGTATGACTAGACACGAGCTAATTACATAAAATCCGAATTAAACCAAACTGAAGGGTGTATTTTAAAGATGAATGACCACCCTCTTTGTAGTATTATCAATTAACAAATTTAATTCTTAAACATCATATGAACATTTCTTGATAGTCCAGGAGAGAAACATATATTTAAACCGTTACTAAGTTGTATGTAAAAATAAGTATTATTTGCATAACGTAGATACTACTGTTACCACTGCGTGACTGCACGGGGAAATGAAGTAAATCTGAATTGCATAGCTGCACAACTATTGCCGGACAATTGATAAATACATTTTCCTGTGGATTAATTAACCTGTTCAAAGTTAAAATCTTATTCTAGCTTTTCACAGATATTGCAATGTGTGAATTGTAAATATCTATTGTTGTGCATTGATTTCGATTTAAATGAACATAAACATGTTCATGAAACAAAATATGGTCGGGGAACTTTAAACATATTTATTTTACATCGATTGCGAAACAAGTTCTTTCGACTTAGATTAATCACTCTTGATGGCTGCCTGGGTAGAACCAGTACTAAGCAATGTGGATTAATTATCTTGCTCAAGGATAAATAACGTGGCCGCGGCGGGAATCAAACCCACGACCTCTCGATCTGGAAGTTCGGTGCTCTATCACTGGACCACGCACTCCAGGGTGTATTGACTTTTGATAATTGGAAACAGCAAAACCCAGAAACATTCCTCTGATTAGATTCCACTAAATATCGAATGTAAATAAATAGAAACGATAAGCCAATAAATTCCAGGCAATTCAGTCAGGATTATTTCACTGCGAATTCAATGAGGTTTGTCGAACCTATTTCCCTATGCTACTCTTTATTATTACTGCTTCTGTGGCGGTCTTTTGCACGTGATTAACTTCTAGAGGTCCGTTTGAATGAATTGCTTTGTTTTGCTGTTTGTTAAAAAAAGGCAAGCCTAAATAATTGTTTGGATGCTATGCTGAGCATTTTAGATTAGTGGTAAACAACCGTTTTAAGAGTAAGTTTACGTTATTTAATGTGAATTTACGCAACTTGAATAATTTCATATTTATTCGAATCAGATTTCGATTAGAAAGTTTCGATTCTTACGGTATGGTATACAGGACTGTTTATAAGCAGGGAAATTGGTCTGTACCACAAAACAATCGACCGTCATATATGGCCTAAAATGTGCTAGTATTGACAAAAACACCATTCAAACAATTGATTACAATAGGTTAGCTATAAAACTACTTATATATACGGGTTTCCTGTTTCACGATCTTGAAGTTGGTAGTAAACCAAGCTTTAAACCGCCCCCATTTGGTTTAGGTACACGCCCACTAGCCTTTAATACAGCTATAGTATCTTTAAACAAAATAATTCAAAAACTGGTTTTGCTAAAATCCAATAATTAGAAGCCGTCGCTTGCTTATTCACGCCGAGGCTTATCTAATTACGTAATTTTGCAACTGGGTTGATGCAGACAGTAGTCCCAATATGACAAGATACACGAGTTAATTACACGTAATCCGAATAAAACTGAAAGGCGAATCGACTCTTGATATTTGGAAACAGCAAAACCCCCCAAAAAAATCACTGATTAGATTCCACTAAATGTCGAGTGTAAATCAACAAAAAGATAAGGCAATAAATTCCAGGAGCTTCAATCAGGATTATTTCACTGAGAAGTCAATGAGGCTTGTAGAACCTATTGCCTCATTGTTTCTCTTTACCACTACTTCTGTGGTGGTCTTTCGCAAATGCTTAACCCCTATGCCAACAGTAACTGTTCTTATTGCCTTTGCATTGTCTTGTACTTTCATATAGTGCTTTGTTTTGCAATATCGTGCTTTCTTTTGAAATAAAGCGTTTCGTGGCCGGGATAGTAAAGACTCTGCGTCTAAAACTGTCTCGCCTCTCACCGATGCAGGTTCAATTCCCACTGGGAGCTCGATTTGTCAAGTGAGAAAGTATCGATTCTTACGGATGGTGGGTGGTTTACAATACTGGTTCCTTCAAGGACACATTGGATGGTCGACCCCTACCACAAACAAAAATCAACCGCCATACGTGGCATTATATGTGCTAAAAGTGACTTTAAACACCATTCGAATCAAAGTAAAATTGTTCTGCACTAGCCTGTAACTGACTAGGATACCTGTGCATCACAGTAATTTTTACATTTTAAGTTCTTACACCGTGTATCACGACACTACACTGTCACTAGGTAACCCGTATATCACGCAAACACAGGGGAAAAACTCTAGAATACACGGGTTTTCCATCGAGTATCGGTCACCGCCAACACAAATTGAATAAATAGAGATTCTTTAACTGCTGCGATCGATTATAGGGAAATCCTTCACGAGATGGTAGACGTGTTGTTCTTTTCACGAACGAGCGTATACGAGCGAGTGAGTGAAAAAACAAACACGGCTACCACCGAGTGAACGTTTTCCCTAAATCGAACCCAGCAGTTAAATAATCTATTTATTACATTTAAATCAGTTTGTGTATGATTTTAACCGAAATTATTCGCTTTATTAAACGTTATCGGCGTATGACTTCGACGTCAGCACCACTTTATTGACGTCATAACTTAGCGTCACAGTTAGTTATTTTTGCGTTCGGAGTTAGTTAATAATAGTTAGTGATTATGAATATTCTTTCAATGAGAAATCCCAATCTTTCACCGATGAAAATGTAATAATTGTTGAATAATCGTATTCTTTTTTAATTTTATTTCTGTGTGTGTTGTTGTTTTTTTGTTTTGTTTTTTAGTATTTTCAAGAAAATGTAATTGAACGGTTGCGGCCGTTTTGAAAACATTAACAATGAACACTGTCTGTAACGAGAAACAAGTGTGTAAGTCAGTATTATGTATTGTCTATTCTGTTCTATGCTGTAATGGCAACGCTTGATCTTTGACATTTAACTACCAGCATATTTCTCAACAAACAAAATGAGTCATCGTTTTCCAAAAATACATCTTAATATGAACGATAGCAGATGATGATAAATACACTTATCGGATTGAACTAAAGGTTTGAAATGAATGTATAGATGTCTTACGTATAAATAGTATTGTGTTTTTGTATATTATGGTATATATAGACTCTGAACTTGTTCCAGTGCCATGTAATACCGTAGTATGTATATATGTGTTATGCTGTAGGTTCAGACCAGTGTCATGTTATACTGTAATATGCATATATATTGAGGGTTCAGTGCAAAACTATTGTATCTCCTTCTTTATTCATATGTAGTCTCCGTGGCCGAGTGGTTAATGACGTTGCGTTGTAAACCTTCTCGCCTCTCACCGCTGCGGGTTCAAATCTCGACTTGTAAGTGAGGATGTGTCGATTCTTACGGATGGCGGGAGGTGTACAGTACTGGTTCTACCAAGAAAGTGGATGGTCTGCCTCATCCACAAAAAAAATCGACCGTCATATATAACCCTACATGTGTTGAAAATGACATAAAACACCATACAAACAAACGTGATATGCAGTTACAATAGTTACAATAGTTTTGCACTGACCCCTCGATATGCTTTGATCTGGAGACCAGAGCAGTGTAATACCGTAGTTTGTATATAAGACCAGTTCCATGTAATACTGTAATATATATATATATATAGGGATGTGAGCTGGAGACCAGTGCGGTGTAGTACTGCTGTATGTGCTGTATATATATATATATATATAATCGCTAAGGTGGAGACCAGTGTCATTAAGGTTCTGAGATGTAGAACTAGAATGTCCAAATTTACAGACGTTTTCCTTTTCTATGGAGGTCCGGTGGCATGCACCTCGACTCTACCCACAGCCCCAGAATTATTTTATTTCTACGTGCCTTTTAGTGCTTGTCACATGCAAAAGTGTGCCTCAGCGTAGCTACGGGCCTGAAAACATCCTATTATGTTGAATGTTGGCTCATTGATACACGGTGGTAAATTATAGTGAGGTTGTTTTGTATGTTAGGCAGCCTAGACGCAATATTTCACCCGCATATACTTCTATTTTAAATGTGTATATATCTATGTGATTGCTGTTTGTTTAAAGTGCGTGGTTTTGCTAGACACCGTTCTGTAAATGTTTCATTTCCTATTTTACTTTAGTCTTGATCATCTTCGACGCTGGAATGTAAAACAAGCAAGCGTCGCAGATGATCTAGACTAGTTTTACTTTTGAATAAAGATACTTCTGCTCGAGCTGTGATTGATCAAAGTGTTCCATATATTGTAAGGTGGAGATTCAAGATTATACAAATCGAATTCAGGGGATTGTGCCAATCAAATCCATGGGTTCATAAAGGAAATGTTCCTCCAAGTAAAATAATGTATAAAGATATTACTGGACGAGAGCAGAGCGAGATCATATTAAAGGTATGTAGACATTAGGGAGGGCCTCCCGGTGAAACAAGAAAACATGGCCATTTATTTTGGGTAACAAGGGAACAGTGTCTGTAATTTTCGCGGAACAATAGAACATTGCATATTTTTAGGGAACAAAGGAACACGAGTTTGCAGGAAAACAAAATTATAATATCTAGTTTTGATATAAAAAAACACGCACAAACTTTACAAAAATCTTAAAATGTCAAACAAATCGTGATGACAGTATTGTCTAAGATGCAACTATGATTAAAAAATGTATTGTAGGTCAAATGGTTTGTTAATTCATCAGAATAAGATATGGGGAACATTTTCAAATAGTTTTCGGGAACAAAAGAACATTATAAATACTTTTAGGAAACAAGGGAACATTGGAAAAAATACTTTTAAGGAACAAGCAAAAAAAAATGTATGGGAACAAGGTAACATTAGGTCATAATTTCTGAGGACATGGGAACATGGACCCACCGCCCAACCCCACCCTCTGGGAGGCCCTCATTATGGCAAACTTAAAACACCTTTACACTGAAACGGCTTCAACAGAAGTAATTTACGTAATGGAACATGAGACTTATTTAGGCCTTTGTTACGATTCAAATACCGCAGTTTTCAAGAAAATTTCATTCAATGACGTCATTCTCTCTTCGAACGGAGTTTCTGCGAATGCATCTTTTATACATAATTTAATGTTGACATTACTGTTCGGCAACACGTGTTAGGACTACTATTTTCGCAATCCATGTGAAACAATTACGCAGTTTAACATGTGTTTTAAATCCAAATCATAAAAGCATTAAAAAAATATCACACAAACCAGGGTTACACCCACCAATATCGGATAGCGTGTATGCAGATATTTCGACATATCCCTCCGGAACGAGAAAAACATCAAATGTCTGTATTTAATTGTTGGTTCTAAAATATTTACGTATGCACGTTGTGTTATCTCGTTAACTATAAATAATGCAATAAAAGTCCTAATATCCTATCCAGAGCGTATCAGCCAAGATAACGTAATGTGCATAAAATATCACTAGAAAGCAAATAACGAGAATCATCTGTGTGGTACTGTTCACAGTCAAGTGCCTGAGTACCAGGAGTAGCAGGAGCGGATCAAACACTTATATTGGGCGGTCCGAATCATGATTAGGAACCACAGGAATTTGAGGCTAAGTGGATGAGGAAAAAATATATGGGGAAATATTTTATGGTGCGATTTTGATTTTTACATTTTGTTGTCATATACTTGAAATTCTTGGTAACTTAACCTTAATTTTCTGTATTAAGAACCACTGCTCGTTTTCCTGGTTTGACAAAATATAAATCGATAAATAAATAAATAAAAAATACAGTAAAGTGGGGTCCTTCGTAATCAACGAACGTATTACGTGGTCCGAGTATTAACTTTCATACCCCACCTAACCCCTTCTCCAAGTAGCGAAAATGGGGTTGGCTAGGGTATGAAATAACACCTTAATTTCGGCTTATAATACAAAGTTTGCATATTGTAAAATTAAAACATTTAATAGGTATATTTAATAAACAGGTTATCGCGTTTTTTCACTAAAAATGTTTTTAAACATGTTTCATTGTCGAAATATCCGTTATAAAATCCTACTAATATAAGCTTTTCCATCGCTTAATGGAATTAAGGTGGGACCACGTAGTGGCAAACAAGTGAAGAAAGGAGCATACAGCTCGATTTTTTTTAGTCTGTTCATGAGAGGTAATTGAAAAATAAGTATGCATCCCCTCCTACCTCATACTTCCACTAGTACCGTTGTTGAATAGTTAAACAAAATTACTTTCATATTCTCCTGATAAAACGATTTTATTTGACTGTTTGTATTTTCTTATCTGATTTTCTCAATTGTATCTCAATTCTATATTATATACTTTTTTAATTTCTTCAATATACCTTTTATTACCTGTGTTACATTTTAAGCACGTTACATAAGTGTTTTTGCTCGTGCTGAAATTTCACCACAATGTTTGCTACTATCAACTGAGCACGTGTGCCAAATTTAGTGGTTTTCGGCTATCCATTAGACAGATATGATTCTTCATATACAAACAACAACTGCGTAAATGTGAACCAGAACGACGTACGTGGTACGTGCATTGCAGCACGGTGACAAAGGTATTGCCAATAGCCCATATCTAGGAGTTTCCCACCGTACATTTTTTAAAGGAGATAATATAAGCGCTGGAGAAGATAAAGCAATATAAAATCAATAATTCGGATGGAAATCTGCAGGTTTAATTTAAGACGCGTTTAACGTGAGATACAGATGAACTTTAACACATGCAAACAATTAGTCTCTGATATTCTCATTTTAATTGAGACCTAAATAAAAAAAAATATGGTATGATGCTAAAACGTAAATGTTATTAAAATCAATTGAGCACGTGTGCCAAATTTAGTGGTTTTCGGCTGATTAAAACGCGAAATAGAATAGCGTTTACGTCGGAACTCTTGTCTCGATGATATACGTTACATTGCAAAAGTATCACTAAACTTTGTTAATGGCATGTTTGCTATAAATATGTTAAAAGAATTTAGAAATGGTAGCCTCAGAAAGGTGACTTTCTAAAATTACTAATTGTATGGGTTGTTCATCCAGTTGGGTTTAAGAGTTTGTCTTTAAAGTTCTCCGGCCATGTTTTGTTTTATGAACATGTTTATGTTTATTTAAACCGAAATCAATACACAACACTAGTTATTTACAATTCACCAATTGCAATATCTGTGAAAAGCGAGAATAATTTTTTATGTGATGACGTAGAAAACTTTGGACAGGTAAATTAATCCACAGGTAAATGTATTTATCAATTATCTGGCAATAGTTGTGCAGTTATACTATTCAGATTTTTCTCATTTCCCCGTGCAGTCACGCAGTGGTAAAAGTAGTATCTACGTCATGCAAATGGTTCTTTTTTTAGTAGCGGTTTTAAATATATGTTTCTCTCCGGGACTATCAATTGTCAGACTTAGTCATAGTTTAAACATATTTATTTTACATTGATTGCGAAACAAGTTCTTGCAACTTAGGTTAATCACTATCGATTGCTTCAGGAAGTTTCGCTAATTGCTCCCAAAATCCATTAGAAAGAAATACAAACAACAACTGCGTAACGACGTACGTGCATTGCAGCACGTTGACAAAGGTATTGCCAATAGCCCATATCTAGGAGTTTCCCACCGTAAACTTTTCAAAGGAGATAATATAAGCGCTGGAGAAGATAAAGCAATATAAAACCAATAATTCGGATGGAAATCTGCAGGGTTAATTTAAGACGCGTTTTACCTGAGATACAGATGAACTTGGGACATATGCAAGCAATTAGTCTCTGATATTCTCATTTTTAACTGAGACCTAAATAAAAATACTTAGTATGATGCTAAAACGTAAACTACAGACGTAATTAGAAGAAAAAAAATCAGCACTTCCTCCTTGTATTACATCTCACTACACTATTCGTATATACATGTGCATGGTATACATTTGTAAAAGGAAACCTAGTCTTAATCATACACGACGCATGATTGTAAATACAAACGTCTTGCCCTTTGTGCAGAAAAAAATGGATACCGGAAACACGTGTCTGTATTTTTTTTATTATAGTATTCTTGACCATCCACATTTAGTTGACCATCCACATTTAGTTCGTGGATATAATGATGAAGTTTCCCTCTTAGTTTATTTATTAATTTTCTTTCTGCCGTTCTGTATATCTTCGATAGAAGGTGCATCTGTAAACTTCAAACTAAGCTTAGAAGAACTGTTCTAGACGTTTGTCTTGAAAACAAGCAAGCGTCGCAAATGATCTAGACTAAAGGAAACACTAAGCGTTAATCCTGATGCCAGCCCTTTTTTGTTTGTGTGTGTCACGTACTTTGCGTAATTATTGGTATCCGTGTTTTGAATGCGAATTCCACATGTTCTGTTCGACTTCTAGGAATATCGTGAATCGTAAATCAATCACAACAGTAAGTTTTGAAATGCTTGAGAGCATACGGGTCGGACCTGTATGCTGTTGGCTAATAACAAATATGTGAAAGGTTAGTTTTACTAAATCTGTCACCAGATGAAACATATTTACAGTGAAGCAAATGATATGCATTTTCGTCAAAAAAAACCTAGCCAATATAGCCAATACAATGCTAAACCTAATCGATAGTTTTGTTTGCTCCTAATTAAAACCCTATCAGAATAGCACATATGTGTGTGACTGTAACAATGCTAAAGGTAACAATTCCGCTTAAGGTACTGAAACAACCGCCGCTAAAGGTAACAATTTCAACGCTAACGGTAACAACCTCCGCTAAACGTAACAATCACCTCTTCCGCTAAAGGTAACAAGGGTAACGCTTAATAAAACAACTTTTTTCAACATCTACAGTTTCAATGAAAATTGAGTAAACGGGTTCTCTCTAGTTACTGTGTCACCTGTGGCGTAAGCGTTGTTACCTTTAGGGTAGAGGTAATTGTTACCTATAGCGGAGGTTGTTACCTTTAGGGTAGAGGTAATTGTTACCTATAGCGGAGGTTGTTACCTTTAGCGGAGGTTATTACCTTTAGAGTTGAAATTATTATCTTTAGCGGCGGTTGTTACCTTTAGCACGGAACTTTTTTCGGTACAGAGTACGAAAGTACGTGGATCGAATCATCGTATGCAGAAAGGGACGCAACTCCGGTAAAAGTAATTTGTTTTCGGACACGCTTTCAGTAAAAAAAATAAAGTTCTGTTTGTACGATCATCAATACAAGTAAAAAAACGTTTTGATGACGTTGATTCAGGTTTTAATTGTTATTAATCAACAATCTTTACCCGGAGTTGTCGTTCCTTGCATACACATAACATCTCTGTCAACGTCTCTTCACCAAGAATCTTGGCAAACGATGAAAAACGATGGAAATGCACAATTTCTTGATTGCACTGATATGATTCAGAATTAACTTTAGTCTTGTCTCTCAATGGTTTATTCTCTTGTTGCCTGGCTTCTGCCAAGTCATTGAGTACCTTCTTTGTTGCTTTCTAGGCTATTGTTTTTTGTATTTATATATACACGAGCATCTTTGTGTTTTACTTATATTGCCTATTGGTCAGAGAATAGTTCATGGCGGGGATTTCTTTATTTACACTGTCCCGTTTTATTGTGTTGACAGTAGGGTAAGTGTGAGGTTTGGTGCACCCTAGAACCTGGTTAAACCCTCAGCGGCCTTTTTTGCCAATGACTGTTCCAGGGCGGTAGCCCTATTGTCAACCCTTTTGTGTTTGTGATGTCTTATTTGGCCTTTTATTCATCTTTAAATTTGTTCTTTGTTTCTGTGTGTGTTTGTGGTTTTATATCTATATTTATATGAAATGCTTAAATTACAAAAGAAAACAATTTTGATATTTTAGCAATTTTGATATTTTAGCTATGGTCATGTGACAAATTATCATGTGATCGCAGGCTACTTTTTCCGACGCTGACAGAGGTCAATGTAATGGCCTCTGGGAGAGATTGATTAAACAACGCAATCATTTTAAATTTTGTTGTTGTTGTTGTTGTTCTTTTTTCTTGTTTTTTTAGCCGTCTTTTGTCGACCCATTTAATAGGTGGAGCACGGTTCGGACGGTTCGGGAAATTATTCTCCAATCAATAAAGTTAGGACGTGTATGTAGAAAGCAATAGTCGAATCACAGGTGGCTGTATCGGTGTTGGGAACTAAAAAAAAAATAAAAAAATAAAAAAAAATAAAAAAACTTAAAATATATGTTTGTTTTCAACAAATAACACATATTATTATATAACCTATAAATAGACGCGTTTTCATTGGCTAAAAAGTAATTTTTTAGAAAAAATATCTAGCGATATTGACCTGTTTTTTTGATATTGACCTGTTTTTTTGATATTGACCTGTTTTATATAATTGTTTTTTTGATATTGACCTGTTTTATATAATTGTAAATTGAGCGTTATATAATAAAACAGTTATGGACTTTTCAGCTGTTATACATGATGTTGATATGTACCAAAAAATCATTATTGACCTCGGCTATCGCCTCGGTCAATAATGATTTTTTTGGTGCATATCACATCATGTATAACAGCTGAAAAGTCCATAATTGTATAATATTGTTTTTTTTGTTTTTTTTATTTATTTTGTTGTTGTTTTTTTTGTGTTTTTTTAGTTCTCAACACCGATACAGCCACCTGAGAGTCGAATAGGTCATAATTATTGCACCCTGAAAAGCTCTGAACATCACTAAAACTGACAGCTTTGCTCCAAAGAAATTCCCCCCAAACAGTAATATACACATATTTACATTGTTTCAATATACTGTATATTTCAAGTGCAAGTAAATCACTTCTGACTGAAGTAGAAGTTTGTACGGTGTAACGCTTTATCTACGACCAGATCTCCCAGCTAGGCACTTGATGCCTGCAATAAAACTGAGATCGTATATTAATGGTCAGTTACACTGACACCTATCAGTTATCCTAATTACTTATCGTGCTCTGCCCAAAAAGCAGGAATTCCCATGGTTTTCTTATTTTGTGGAACATACTTTATCGCTGCTCCTCCGAAACCACAGAGCGTACCTTCACGAAACTAGCTTCTCAGGTGATTAGTTGGTTTAAAATCAATTAACCTTTCTTCCATTCAAGATGAAATATTGAAGAATAATTTTATGTAAACATAGAGGAATTCAGTTCAACGAACTTTCATTATTGCGAAATGCAGTTATTTCTGTCTGGTTAATCGTGTTTGTGGCACTAGTATGAACTATTTCATTATCGTTCAAAATGAAATATTGAACGGTTTTATTTAAAAAATAGAACTTTCAAAATTTGTACAGATTAATACATTTCCGTTATTCTGGCAAGGAATTCAGTACAACGACCTTTCATTATTGCGAAATGCAGTTATTTCTGTCTGGTTAATCATGTTAGTGGAATTGGTTTGACCTATGAAGTATGCCGAGGATATCCTGGCGGTAGACATTAGCTGGTGCACAGAGTTTGGTGCGCATGTGTCGCCATATCTACAAATGTCGCTAGTTCCGGTGTTGGATATCGGATGTTTTGTATCGGATGTTGGATGTATGCAATGTATTCTGTGAATTCTCCCTTCTTCTAAAGTCGTTACCCCGAATTTAAAGGGACACACGGCTATCTTGATTTGTTCAAAACGTGCGGTGTCCCGCTATTCACTTTTTATTTACTAGTCCTTTGGGATCATCAAGCCCATTCGTTGCTTTAAGTGAAGTATCGTTTAAGCCGGTGCTAGGAGGCGTGAGAGGTGTTTTATCATATAATTTCCTCTCCTGGACAGACTCAATAAAAACCGAATATGTTACTTTTCTATCTTGTTTGTGTTTGTTGCTTCCAAGGGATCTCCTTTTCAGTATGTATTTCTATTTATCTCATGTGCTGTGGCCAGATAAAATAGCATGTGTGGTTCGGTTACCCGACCCTAATTCCGCACCCCCCGCCCTACCCACCCCCCCCCCCCCCCGCCCCCACACCACCACACCCCTCACCCCCACCAACTTTTTTCGGTAAAGAGTACGAAAGTACATGGATCGAATGATCGTATTCAGAAAGGATCGCAACTCCGGTAAAAGTAATTCCTTTTCGGAGACGCTTTCAGTTCTGTTTGTACGATCATCAATACAAGTAGAAAAAGTTTTGATGACGGTGATTTAGATTTTAATTGTATTAATCAACGCAATCTTTTTTTCTTTTTGAGCCGTCTTTTGACGACCCGCTTAATCTCCCCGTCAATAGGTGGAGCAAGGTTCGAGAATTACTCTCCCATCAATAAAGTTAAAGGCATTGCTTATGCTTACAGAATATGCTTATTAACAATTAAACTGAAACAGTTGTCGAAACACTCGGAAGCGTTACAACTTAGAGAATTACGCTAACAAATAAACTGAATAAAATTAAACTGTACACACTATATGTGTACTAATTACGCTTAGTGTATCCTCTACACGCTGCGCCGACGCTAAGCACAACACAGGAAGTGTGCAGACCCAATTGGTTTATTTATTTATTGCGCAGGTAATGTTTATGTAAACACAAGAGTTAAAATTTCAGTGTGTCTTTCTAACGAAGCGTACGTTTTTAATCAGTTGTTTCTATTAACGGCTGGGTACATCGGGGGATTTAATGCAAATTTGACGGTAATATTATACACACATACTTGAAACAAAGTCTCTGTCATCTCCGTTAAGGTTAACAATAAGCTTATTCCGACTTGAAGTTTATGTAGGTTATATTGCACCCGGCCCTGACCAGGTCTTTCCCGAAAAGCTCACTTGACCTGACAGCTTTGCACCGAAGAAGTTCCCACAAACAGTAATACACATATTTACATTGTTTCAATATATTTTATATGTCAAGTACTGGTAAATCACTTCTGACTGAAGTAGAACTTTATACAGCGTAACGCTTTATCTACGACCAGACCTCCCAGCTAGGCACTTGATGCCTGCAATAAAACTGAGATCGTATATTAATGGTCAGTTACACTGACACCTATCAGTTATCTTAATTACTTATCGTGCTCTGCCCAAAAAGCAGGAATTCCCATGGTTTTCTTATTTTGTGGAACATACTTTATCGCTGCTCCTCCGAAACCACAGAGCGCACCTTCACGAAACTAGCTTCTCAGGCGATTAGTTGGTTTAAAATTAATTAATCTTTCTACCATTCAAAATGAAATATTGAAGACTAATTTTATGTAAACATAGAACTTTCCAAATTGTAGGCATATTAATGCATTTCCATTATTCGTACCAGGAATTCAGTTCAACGAACTTTCATTTTTGCGAAATACAGTTATTTCTGTCTGGTTAAGCATGTCTGTGGCACTAATATGAACTATGAATTATCGTTCAAAATAAAATATCGAATGATGTTTTATTTCAACATAGAACTTTCGACATTTTGGCCAGATTAAAACATTTCGTACAAGGAAACCAGACAACGATCTTTCATTATTGCGAAATGCATGCAGTTATTTCTGTCTGGTTAATCATGTTAGTGGAATTGGTATGAACTATGAAGTATGCCGAGGATATACTGGCGGTAGACATTAGCTGGTGCACATTGTTTAGAGCGCATTTGTCGCCATTTCTACAAATGTCGCTAGTTCCGGTGTTGGATACCGGATGTTGTTAATCGGATGTTGGATGTATGTATGGTATGAATTGCTTACGGAGTCCTCAAAATTCCACGTGAAAATTCTTTGAGTTACCACGACTTTAAAGGGACACACGGCTATATTGTTTGTGCAAAACTTGCGGTGTCCCGCTATTCATTCATTTTTTAAATGACTTGTATTTGTGCTAAGGATAGAGAGAAGGAGAGATGGTGTTTTAGTATAAAGAGGTTTACACGTCCGAGGTGTAGTCGAATGAAGTCCATATTATAAAACAACAAGTCTTCTTTTTACGTTATAAAAGGGCATTATAAGTGGTGGGGTGGAGTGAGGGTGGGGGATGGGTTCGGGGCGGAATGGCCCATTTCTATTCGATTTTGTTGGTGTATGTATAAGAAGTGTAAGAAGGTTTTAATGGACTATCGATGAACATTTTCCATCTTTCGAATCTTTATGAGCAACTATAAATGAAAACAGGCGTACCCTTTTTTTTAACAAACACATTTCTGAAATGTCTTGTGATCCCAACTTTTCGAGCGTTTTTTTTCAAGTGAAAAGCTATTTTTTCTATATGAATATTACACTATCATACTTGAGATGAAGTTGCAGCAAATCATTAATATGTGAAATTTTAACATTGGTGTCAATAGGGAAAATAATTATTGGTTCCATACCTAAAACTAAATAATGGAATTGAATCCACGTGCCCCGAATGCTCTCATTTAATAAACTACAAATGTCCCTGTACTGAGATACCTAGATCGACTAGGAGAATGCAAATAAATGCTTTAGTTGTTACAGACTCTCTGGGTTAATGAGCAATAATAGACTTCTATTACAGTCGTCTCTAATTGATTGTGACCTTTGGCATGTGAAGGCCTGTATCCTGTGGCGGTGACTACTTTGTGATTGATGAGATAGCTAGGCTGGGTTGCTCGAATTTTGGAGGATAGACTGGCGTCAGTTCTTAAGTTTTCTATTATAGAACAGCATATCATATATGTATTAGTCCCATTTCAGTTATTGCCTGCAGACAAATACTGAATCAGACAGGTATTCTGATTGCAAAACGAATAAAAGAAATATAACCATTAACAACGAGCCATTCTAGTTTATGGTGTACAAATGCATCAAAGGCTGCGCGCTTTTAAGATAATGTATATTGTTTAAACCACAGCGCTCGGTAGCAGCTACCGTCATGAGGTATATGCTTCATTCCATTTCACTTACATTTTCCATAGTATCACTACCTATTATTAGATTCTCAGATATTCCTATGGTGAAATGCAAAATAGATAATTGTTTAGTGAGACCTAAATGCAACTCAACTTTAAACTGCATTAACAACTGCGGAACATTGTTGATAAGGTTGTTCTCGTATATGGTTCTACAGAAGGATAGCCCGGAGTACATTTTAGTATTTCTGCGCATATTTTTGCTTCATTTATCAATCTAGTGGCAAATGTCTTGCTAGCCGGGGTATCTGTTTGTACAGTACCCAAGATACACGATACAAGAAGCTTTATTTAACGGCGGTTTCTTACAGTAATAAACATCGAAATTATTTTCCGACAAACATTTATAGAAGAATAACATATAAAAGCAGCTACAAATAGGAATCACATAAATGATTAGCACAAACATATTGACTCAAGCAAAGTACAACATTTTTATTACACAATACAATTACTCGGTAAAATTGATGTCAGGGTGACATAAAACTAAAATGACTGCTTACACATATATTCATACATTATATACGCTTTTACACATAACACTCACATCTATTATCTGCTGTGGGAGACATTCTAGGAGGTTGGGCATTCCTACCTTCCGGACTGTTTCTTGCTAACAGATAAGACATACCTAGCTGACACTGACGCACAAATTCGCTCACACATCACGTATACACATGTCATACTAAAATTGCTATCAATTTAACACCGTTAAGGATAAATTCCATGAGTTATATAGTCATGATATCTGTTTAAGACCTAAAGTAGACTAATAAAACATATACAGCTATAAAAACTATAAAACATGTGACAATTCAGGCTTTAAGATTAGAAATACACGTATTAAATGTTATAAAAAATGTACTGGGACAGATCATCGCATAAATACATCTGTCATAGAAACTTAGGATTTTCTAGACATAAAAAATTAATATCACATGTAGTTATCCTAAGGAGCATAATTTAAAACATATACAACTATCTTAACTTAGAGAAAACTGAACAATATATACATAGTTAGTATAAACAAGGTTTGCTTTGTCAGAGAGCAAGACCCCACTCGAAACGAAACATAGGACGAATTGCGTCATAAAAAACAACACAGTAGCGGCCCGGACAAACCAGAGTACGGATACGGCCATGCCACTGTGACATATAACTAAGCATGGCACATAGAACACTTACATTCTGGGCCTGTCCACGTGCAGAGCAGCCTACTGAACTCGTTTTAGTTTACAGCACTCCTGATTTCATTCGGAAGGCCGTTCTACACACGGACAGCCTCAAAACGAAAAAAGTTCCTATCGTATCTGGTACAGTTGGTTGTTCCAGTGTGTTTACATGCTTGACATTATAGTTAGAGTTTTTTAGTTTAGCAGGATTTTGTATGTACAATGGTGATAATTTATTGAAACATTTAAATGTTTCAGTAGCTATTCATTTCATTCTATTTCAGAAGGTAATCAGAAAAGACAATTTTCAAAGCCCTAAATTGAAGTTTTTCAAGTTGTCTGTGTTACTGTTACTACAAAAATGCCATATAACGGGCAGCAATTAAAAATTGATCTAATATTTTTTTTAAAATAAGCAGCTTGGTATCAAGATTTTAAAATTTACTGAGTCTCTGTAAAACATTAAGTGTTTAACAGCTTTTTGCAGATATTCGAAACTTGATTATCAAAATGTAATAAGTAATCTAGTTGAACACCTAACAGTTTAACTTGCTCTTCACACGCAATATAATGATTGGCGACATTAAAAGATTTAATTTCTGAAAAAGTCTTGACACCAACATAGATTGTTTGAAATTTGCTATGGTTAGCCTGCATCTGGTTGATGTTAAACCAGTTTATAAGAACATTACTTTCATATTTAAGCGTGGATTTCAAAATGTCTGTGTTTTTTTGCGATTAAACGATAAGGGTTTCATCAGCATTGTTGATTTATTAATGAAATAAAATATATCATTTAAAAAAGATGTTGAAAATTAAAGGTCCTAAAATAGACCCTTGTGGCACACCCATTTAAAATATCAAGCCAATCACTTTTGTATTTGCCAAGCCTGACCCTTTGTTTTCTATCAGTCAAGTATCTGTTAATGAGGGCACAAGCATTATCGGTTAAGCCATATGCTTTAAGGTTAATGACAATTAGGTCATGTGGGGGACAGTCAAATGCCTGGACTGGTCCATTAATATGGCTGCTACATACATGTTCTCATCCAGAGCCTTTTTCCAGTCCTCCACAAGGCGCAACAAAGTAGTCTGGCAGCCGAAATGCTGCTAGGAATGAGTGGAAAACATTTTCAAATCAAAGCACTAAAAGTGCTGAACGCGGCGGGGTTTTGTAAAGGCCAAAATCTAAATAAGATGAACATGCCATGAATAACGAAGTGCAGGAAAAAATAATAGAAATGAGAAAAAATAGCGTCCGACGCGAGTTGTTCTTGTCATGTTTGCATCTTGTCAATTGGCATAGCGTTCAGATCCGGAATACCCCTCTACCTTTCTAGACCCTGAACGCTACAATCTATGAAAGTTTTGATCGAATCAGATCTTAAACAAAGGAGATATAACGATAGCAAGATTTCTATATATTCTATATTCCAACACAACAACACTCCAGTGGTGTCTAAACACGTTTCTTCATTTCGTCTTATCATTAATAATAATTCACTGACATCGTGAAGCACTAAACAACTTTCGAAAAAGTTGTTGCTATATACAATTATACATAAAGCAATAATCATGTTGTTTTCTCGTTCAACCAGTAATTCGCCATAAAAATAATTCTCAGAAATGCGTATAAATATCATTTGTTATATTTTGCTTTTTTTGGAAAGAATTTTGTTATATTGTCATTTGGAATATTATTGTTTTCCTATTACATACATAGCTCGTCTTTGTTTAATTCAGTTCTTCTCATTACATTCAGTTCATGCAAGCCCGGAGGCACTTTTTATCTACGCGGAGGCATATAATTTGAATGATGTTCGGCTGCCACTTATATGCTATTTTTAGCTCTCATGGCTATTTTTAACTCAGTAATCTGGCCAGCCTTCAATTTTTGGTATACCATTCTGTTAAAATTGCTGCGAGGAGTTGCTCCCCGCCGCAAAAATGAAGAAAGTTTAGACGGAGTAGGTAATATACTTACTGGCCAATAATTCTTCTCTACGAATGGGTCATCATTCATAAAAATCGGAGTAACCTGAGCGAGTTTAAGACTCGCTGGGAATTGACCTTTTCTAATATAACCCGTATAGGGATTGCAAGTGATTTGCCTCCAGCTGTTGTGACTTTGTGGGTATAAAAAATCAAAGTTTACGTGGGCATCGTTTATACTTACTGAATGTATCTTTCCCATTACGACACCACCTCTATATTAATGAATGTTGCTGATGAGATAAATACACGATTGAAAGTCAGTGGCTGATTTCTGCGGATTCGTTTTTATTTGACAGTTGATGAATTAGAAAGAACGGTAACTATACAGCTCGATGGCGAAGAACAGACGATGGAGTTCATCGATGCTCTCCCTTGGCATGTATGTATGATTTTGTTTTATTACATACCTTACTGTAAATAGTCAATCTCTACCCAGATTTGTCGTTCCTTGCATACACGTACACCTCTGTCAACGTCTCACCAAATACGAAGAATCTTGGCAAACAATGAAACACGATGGAAATGCAAAATTTCTTGAATGCACTAATATCTTTCTGAATTAATTTAATATGAAATGTTTAAATTACAAAAGCAAACAATTTTTCGACTTGAATGTTTTAAATATAGAGTAAACTATGCTCAGAATTATCATGATTATATTGCGGTAGAATAAAGGTTTGTACTTTGACATATCACTCCGCCGTCAAAACATTCAAATTAGCAACAGACTGTCCGCACGCGAAGACGTCAAGGTCAACAAGCAACACAATGACGTCATGTTGGAGCGGACGTTGAAATCTAGTCGGCAATTTTCACGCCAACGCTGAAACGCTGAAATTTAAAAAAAAAATCCTTAAAGTTCAAAGGTTTTTAAAACAAACAAGGAAGGAAACTAATTTTAACGTAATGTATTCAATTAATGTAATGTATTTATTTGCCAAATAAGTGTTTGCATCTTATGCAACTTATATCTTTAAATTGTACCTTTTGGTAAACATATCGCTGTATTTTGTCATAAAAATGCTCCTGTTGTTCTAAAAAAATTTTTCCATTTATATTAACTATGACCCTCGGACTATTACGGCACTAGGTATGCCATTATCGACAAAAGGCACACCACGGCCGTATATTAACCTCTAATTAATATACACGAAGAAGGCATACAACAGACTAAAACTACTACCTTTTCAAAAATATATCAGCAATACTTCAATTATAAATCCTATGGAAAAAATATACCCGAGTCATATTAATGTTTGAATGGTTCAGCACATGTTAGGCCCTATATGACTGTCGATTTTTTGTGGTAAAGACAGACAACCCATTTTTTCCTCGTTAGAACCAGTACTGTATACCTCCCGCCATCCATTAGGCCTAAAATCCACAATTTTCCACTTGGCAAAAATAGCTCCCCAAAAAAAATGACCAATCAGTGACCGGAAATAAGAGCATACCAATACATTCTGGTAGGTGATAAACTCGGTCTTTATCCTTGATGTTCAACCAAGTTTACTGTTACAATTAAGGTATGCACAGTGTGATTCTTTTAAAACCTTGAATATTTCATGCACAGTCATGCAAATTGATTCAGTATGTATCTTTCAAAATCAAAATCTTGAAAATTATCGTCTTTTTACTCTGCCAAAGATTTTTATTTTGCTCTAGAACCTAAGGATAAAAACCGAGTAATACAAATGTTATCGCCTACTGAAAATAAGAAAAAATCTCAACATCTTTGCAATGGACAATTATGATTAGTTAAAAGGGGAATTAGTTAAAATATAAACCAATCTAGTCTTCTTTGTTTGTTTGTTTGTTTAAATGGGTATTTACGTCATTTTTACCACAAGTAAGGCCATATATGACTGTCGGTTGGTGTGTTTTTTTCTTGGTGGAGGCAGACCACCCACTTATTCCTGGGTAGAACCAGTACTGTATACCTCTCGCCATCCGACACTTTCTCACTTACAAGTTGAATTGAATTGAATGTTGTTTAACGGCTCATCAACACAGTATTTAGAGCCGCCCCGGAGAGAGGGGAAGGATACATAGGAATCCGGGAACCTGCCCTACTCTTATTATCGAAGAGATTCCTGTGGTTCTTTAACGTGCTCGGAGGATAGACCGATACACGGGACCGCCCGGTTTACGTCCCCATCCGACGGACGAGGCTAAGGTAAAGTGTCTTGCCCAAGAACACACCGACGGAACTCAGTGGCACCACGGAGGATTGAACCCGGGGCCTCCAGTTAAAAATCCGCCGCGCTACCGACTGCGCCACGCCAGCCCTCTCACTTACAAGTTGAGCTCCAGGTGGGATACGAACCAGCAGCGGTAAGAGGCGAGAAGGTTTACAACGCAACGTCTTTAACCCCATCGACCAGGGAGGCATACGCACGCTTACTCTTATACATGCACACGTTCTCCTCAATTGTAATAATATATAACATACAAAGCCAGTTGTACTTTTTTCCGAACAACTCAAATATCAAACCAGTTTTGCACATTCGTCTAATACATCGCAAGTTGAAACGGAATCGTGCTGTTGCAATTACAATTTCTCATTAATATGTCATTATATTTTATCTCGAAATAATTTAACTGAGATAATTTACGTTTAATCGTTTTGAATTCTCTAAAAGTGTTATCTATCAATGCCAGGCGTGCATTCCGGATTTGAGCATAGAAGAAAGCTAATAGGTTCAGCAAGCTAATAGGTTCAGCAAACTCCAAAATCTGTTTTCATTTATCACAAGTGCACCTGCATAACTTTCAAATGTGTTTATCTGAAATGTTCAATTCGTTTTCAGTAGAGTTGTCATTTATTTCGTTCTCTAATACATCAGCTCATTTTATTTCAAATTTACAATCGCTCTGAATAATGTGTTTAAATGTCAATTTGGGCGCTGAAGATAAGAAAATAGCGAGGTTGAGCACGCAAGACGTAGATTTAAGCTAACCGTAACGGCAGCGACTCTTATATGGTTTTCATAATTACACGTGGTAAGGTAGCAATAAAACATTTCTTTAAGTTTTTCACTTTGTTAACTCAGTCTTATAATTGCACATGGTAGCAGTGAACAGTTTATCTGTGTTGTAATGTACGCTAACGCACACGCATTCCTTACTTGTGAACAATTATATTTCTGTGCTGATGTGTAATTCTAGCATGTCGTCCTACAAAGGTGAATATTCAATCAATATGTAAGGATTTGACCAAAGCGAAGCGAGGTCGTCCACCTTGATTCAAAATGTTTGGTAGGAAGAACTGATGGTAAAAATTGGGAAGAAAAAAAAACGGTCGTGGCATGTTTACGTATTCGTATTACATTTTGTTTCCAGTATTGTTTTAACACACGTGACTTGACCTGTTATTATGTTAAACTTTGTTAAACTTTGTTCCCAGTTCCTGCCCAAATATAATGTTCATGATTTTCTCTCGGCACTATTTTACGCTTACGTAAAACCCTGTTTGTGTTGTGTATTGTCCTTTTCATTGACTATTCAGTTTGCTCATTTGACTTAGTATGTGGTGCATTGCGTTTGAGTACTGTGGTTTCTATAGAACTATATTTTTTTTTATTTTCTGTAGGACTTTTACTTTCTTCTCATTTGTTGATTATTCCATTATTGCGTATAGTGAGAGTTTGTTTATACATTTAACAACAACAACTGTTTGAAATGTTTCTATATTGTTTATAGTGTGTACCCGTCAACATGTTTCCCCTCAGTAATTTTCAAGATAGATAGATGAATACAAAATACCAACTTGTCCATCAGTATACAACGCACATCATATATATAATTAAATGTGATTGGTTAACTGGCGTCAGTTTTACCAATATATGTAATCTTTTTTCAAGGTATGTCAAAGTATCTATTGACTGTGTGTATAGCTGCAATACAGGGTAAACCAATATTACATATACATGTAATACATAATTTGTATTCATATAAACAGGATCATCTTTGTGTTATACGTATACTACCTATGAATGCAGCCTAATTCTTTTGAAGATATAGCCAGTTTGGGATTTCTTTATTTACACTATACCGTTTTAGTGGGATGTCAGTACGCTATAAATTGTATATAAATATTGCATCCCAGTGAGGGTGACAGTGGATATTGTCAACCTGAGGAAAATAATGTCAACCGAGGCGAAGACGAGGTTGACATTATTTTTCCGAAGGTTGACAATATCCTCACTGGGATGCAATATTTATTTTATTATACCGAACAAATGTTTTGATTAAAATTTAAATATACGAGGGGGGAAAATCGCAATAATATTATTTATTTTTTTATTTATATTTTTATACCAGTTTTGATTTAAAGTAACAAATCTGCTCGCCACATTTTTTTTATTGTCGTTTGGTAATTGGTCAACCAAGCGTCTTACGATTGACATAACTTCAACTGTATTTTAATAAGCGTCCACCGATTTCCAATTGCCAAAGCGTGTCGTTATTGGAAAAACCCAAAACCTATTTTTATACTTCCCGTGACGTCACAATCGTGTAACAGTAAAAATTGTTTACCGGTGAACAGTAAAAATTGCTTCACGCTGAGGGTATGCAATTTATACAGGAGTGTAAACGTGAGGTATAATACGAGGGTCATTCAATAAGTTCTGTCACTAACGCGTTTTAACAATTATGTGCTCGTTGTTAGTATTGATGTTTGGTACCAAATTGTCGAGAGTTTCAATACCTTTCCATTGATGGTAAAATGAATGCAGTATCTTTTGTGTGACGAAAGTTATGGAACATTTAATACATATTACTTATACATACTGAGGCATTTTCATCCTGAGTTTTGTTTAGGTACGTTAATTGTTACTTTTTTAAATGCCTGTTTCTCTTTAAATACTTGTCAAAGACCTTTGAAATTTCTCATACATTACCAGTTATATCTGTGCATTACAAGATTCAGAATTTAAGCATGGTAGATGAAAAGGCATTGTTTTAGAAATTAACATTTTAAGCTAACGTGTAAAATTAATTTAACGATAAATGGACATTAAATGGAAGGGCAGTCTTCTGAATTAGCGTTTTTGGATGATCAATATTTTCACTAAACATTGTACCAAATTATACAACAATGTGTTGAATATGAAATTTAAACACTGAAGGACCAGGATTTGTAAAAAAATATGAAAACATTACGACATTTAAAAGATATTATAACATTTCTGTAAACAAAATGAAGAAAATCAGTGTTATTTCTGCTAAAATTAAGGCATATGCATTCAATCATATCTGGTTTGCAGCAAGACCTTTCAGAATTCTCTAAAATCATTTTTATGGATTATGGGCGAATAACAACAGATGGCGTACACGAACATTTAAAAGCATAGAATTATTCAAATAATGTTTACAACGTTTTGTAACAAGGACATTTTCAGAGATGCCAGTATCCAAAAGGTGTGGTAGGGGGAGGTAATTCAGGGGTATAAATAACCGGACATTTTTCATTTTTGTTGTGGAATTTAAGAGAGCGAACCCAGTAGTACTATATATACACTACTTTATCTCAGTGTAATATCTTGTTTAAAGGATATATGCCTAGTGACAGAACTTTTTGAAGCACTCTCGTAATGAGGTTTGGTGCACCTTAGAACCTGATTGAAACCTCCAACGACATTTTTGCCACTGAGCGTTCCACGTGGTACCCATATTGTCACCGTGTTTTTGGTTTTGGTATCTCATACGTTACTTCTATTTTTTCCTTAGAGGGCTGGCGTAGCGCAGTCAGTAGCGCGGCGGATTTGTAACCGGAGGCCCCGGGTCCAATCCTCCGTGGTGCCACTGAGTTTCGTCGGTGTGTTCTTGGGCAAGACACTTTCCCTTAGCCACGTCCGTCGGATGGGGACGTAAACCGGGCGGTCCCGGGCTTTATCCTCCGAGCACGTTAAAGAACCATAACAATCTATTCAATGAAAAAAAGAGTAGGGCACGGTTCCCGGATTCCTATGTTTCCTTCTCCTCTCTCTGGGGCGGCGGCTCTAAATAACCTATACTGTGTTGATGAGCCGTTTACATTCAGTCATTCTAGTTTCCTTGTATCTGTTGCTTGTTTTGTATGCGTACGTTTGGTTGTTTGTGTTCTGTAAAAGCTAAATTTCCTGATCGACGTCTATACTTTTGTAAACTTATAATTGGTCTTTTGTGACGGATGACCATGACCTTAATGTGTCAACATCTTTACTTTTGTTTCAGATTATTAAAAACACCCTTTAATGTTTCATAATTATACACATACATCCAGTTTGATTCGTGCTACTGATCACAATAATATCGACTTCACAGATTAGGCCTATGTAATCTCCTCGTTTTAAATTAGGATATTTCAACACTACACACATTTTCGTTTCATATTTATATGTCTGTCTAAGGATATACTTTTAGCGACCATAGAGCATCGATGTGACAGTAGATGCCTACGAATTCTCGCTTTTGTTTTAGTTTTAAAATTAAGCTTTACTATTTCAAGTTGCAAGAATACTGCTGACCATGGCATCGACGTGACAACAAATGTCTGTGTTAGTCTTTCTTTTGAGAAAGGATATTTATAAAGATGCGCCCATTTATGTTCCATCCTTGTCATTTCTATATATTTCAGTCATAGGATTCTGTTGGCTATATGGCATCGACTTGACCGCAGATGCATAATCAAATTATGTGTTTAAAGATAGTTAACACAATTAGGTATAACATCGAACAGGCGCTGTAGCTTTTACAGAACACAGTCAAAAGTCTCATTAAAACAAGTAACAATTACAATGTTAATAAAAACCAATGCATGTGAAATCACAAACACAAACAAGTTGACATCAGAGCTACCACCTAAGAACGATCAGTGACAAAGAGGTTGCTTTGGGTTTAAACCAGGTTCTAGGGTGCACCAAACCTCATTCTTACCCTCATGTCATCCCAATAAAACGGGACAGTGTAAGTAAAGAAATCACCGCCAGGCTATAATCTCTAACAAGGCAGCAGTAATAGGCATAACATATAGATGCTCATGTACATATGAATAAATAAAAAATGCAAAAAATAGAAAGCCACAAAGCAATTACTCAGTGACTTGGTAGAAACCAGAGCAACAAGAATTCAGAGCAACAAGAATTGAAATGAATGTTGTTTAACGGCTCATCAACACAGTATAGGTTATTTTGAGCCGCCCCAGAGAGAGGGGAATGATACATAGGAATCCGGGAACCGTGCCCTACTCTTATTATCGAATATATTCCTATGTTTTTTTTAACGTGCTCTGTGGATAGACCGATACACGGGGCCGCCAAGTTTACGTCCCCATCCGAGGACGAGGCTAAGGGAAAGTGTCTTGCCCAAGAACACACCGACGATATTTGCCCAAGAACACACCGACGATATTCAGTGGCACCACGGAGGATTGAACCCGGGGCCTCCGGTTACAAATCAGCTTTCCTACCGACTGCGCCACGTTTGCCCTCGAGCAACATGAGAACAAACCATTAGTGGTACGGAAAGACACTATTTAAGACAAACATCAAACGCTAAGTCCTTTTGAGCGTTTAAAAATCACTTCCATTCTATTTTAGGACATTGGGTTGACAGTAGATGATCACGTTATCCTAACTTTTCATTCTGTTTTAGGACATTTGGTTGACAGCTGATGCTCACGTTGTACTATTTTATTTTTTTCCGATTATTCAAAAGACACCCTTGCTATATCATAATTATATTTTCTCATTTCTGTTTCAGGATAAAGTTGACCATGATATTGACGTCACAGTAGACGCCTACGTCATCGTCTACTCCGTGATCGATCGGGTAACATTTGACGCCGCAGTTCAGAGTCTGTATAAATTAAGGCACGGCATTGGCTCAGACAGACCTATTGTGCTGGTCGGCAATAAAGTAGATCTGGTCCGCAAACGCAGAGTTAAAAAGGATGGTATGTCGGCTTCGACTTCCTTTCTCCTTTTTGGCATTTGATTTTGTTCTGTATTGCTTAATTGTCTAAAACTGTGTTGAGTTTCTTATTTGTAGTTGTATATGGACCTAGACCACCATTATTTTTACATAGGGTTGTTAATAAATACCTACCCGAAAATATCCAATCCTGACTATGCTGGCCATATAACACACACAATGTAGTATCAGTTATGCCCAGTGCAACACAAAAATGGGCCTTAGATGATTCGCTGACCTGCTTTTTTTCCCAAAATATTTTCCAAACTGAAAGTAAACACCTTCTTTTTGACTTCTGAGGTCAAAATGACCAAAGTACACTTCAAACTGTGCTTCACAAAAAGTAGTGCAGCATGTCCAGCTTACCTTCAATTTTCATGCGGTTTTCGCTAGAAGCAAGTTAAATGTTTCAGAAATAAAGGAAAACATTCAATACATACCAGCCCTGTGTCTTTCACCACTCCTATGCTTCACAGTAACTTACTCAATAGTTTACCTGAGGGAACTTTTGCGTTCCACCAGATTGGACCCATGGTACCTGGTCTAGCTCCATATGTTCTATGAAGCTGCGGCAGATAGACGGATACTCCAAAGGAATCCGAGGGTTTAATTGGTATCCGGCATAGTAATTTCTTGCATACCGGATACGTTTTTCTTGCATACCGGATAAGGTTTTCTTGCCTACCGGATTTTTACATAGGTGATGGAAAGCCTAATCTTATACATGGGGAAGATTAAAGCGTGCTGATATTAACATTAGTGTTTGCCCTAACTTTTTCCTCCAATCAGACGGTGAGGAAATTTTAAAAAAAATGGCGAACTTATTCATGTAAATTTCTAACGATCCCCAATTTTAATAATACTAATACATGGCAGTTGCATAACGTCAGTGTGCAGATAAACATACAAAACGTTAGTAGATGTGGACGTCAATGCCTCAGAATGTAAATGATATGCAAGAAAAAGAAATCAGTCATGGGTATCCGGTTCAGATAGGGAAATTCAAACCCATGGTTATAACTGTTTTAATCGGAACACAATTATACCTCGTGTTGGATTTCTCGATCTTTACCTGATACCCATGAAAGATTCTCATAAGCATATCTGACAAGTCTCGGCCACCTGCCAAACCTAAAAAACAATATGCCATCGCTCTTTAGATAGGCAGGATTGTCGTTCTTGTTAACTGACGTTTGTGTATTCGATACCGCTACAAAGCAAATAGTTTAGTTTATACCTTAACGTTGCTATCATATCATATGCTAAAAATGGTGTGTTCTAATTGAACATGAATTTGCTTACATTCTTTTATTCCAGATGTCATATCCATTTCCCGGACTTACGATTGCCTTCATTTCGAAACCTCAGCCGTCTTAAACCACCGCGTGGATGATCTACTGATCACCATTTTGAAACAAATACGTCACAGGTTAAACCCTGACCTTCATCCTTTACCAGAAATCTCAGAACCGGAAATGAAAAGACGCGGAACCGGAAAAGGAGCGGGGGGATTTTTAGGTCGTTTGTATCGACGTCCTTAGCAGAAAAGGACGATCAAAATCTACAAAGACATAAACTAATTAATAATGAAGGAATGGGAAAGTAGTGTTGTGCGGTGGTGATTTGAAACACTCTACAGATTATACATCCCAGCGCTTCTATTCATCTGTTAATTTTGTGGGTTGTAGGGTGCGGGAAGGTGCGGGTGTAGGGGGTGCGGGGGCAAGGGGGTACTCGGTTTAAGGGTAAATGTTCCAGACCCAGACACAAATAGTGACTTAGAACATACGTTTCAATGCGAGTAAATAAACAGTAAAAAGTTTTATTATAATCGGTTCAGTGATACAGTTTTGACTTGTTTGCTATAATTGTTTAACCTTTTTCCGGATGTGCCTTTAACACTTCACAGATGGACTGGTTTGCATTGTGAAAGACTGTGAACTAAAACGCTAAACTTATTTATAATCGGCATTGTTCGTTTTGTAACAAACATGTATGTAAATATATGTAAATAGAGTAGTTATAAAGTATGTATAAGGGCGCAATATGTTTAACACAATATACAGGAATGCGAACCGCAATGTATTTTCTTGATCTGCCATTCGTCAGTTGTTGTAAGCGACAAACTGTAAACAGAACCTCAAAGTATATTGTTGTTCTGCCATTCGTCAGTTGTTGTAAGAGACAAACTGTAAACAGAACCTCAAAGTATCTTGTTGTTCTGCCATTCGTCAGTTGTTGTAAGCGACAAACTGTAAACAGAACCTCAAAGTATATTGTTGTTCTGCCATTCGTCAGTTGTTGTAAGCGACAAACTGTAAACAGAACCTAACGACAAACTATAAGCAGTAAACAGAATCTCAACATATGTTCTTGTTCTGCCATTCATTAGTTGTTGTAAGCGACAAACTTTAAGCAGAATTTCAAAGTATTATCTTGATTACACACGTATTTAAGCATAATGATATTTGGTTACAATTTGGCTTGCATTTCTCCAATTAAAATGAATAGAAACTAGTTGATGCGTTACTGATTAGGACTATATTAAGTATATTATAGTCATGTATATTATAAAGGCGTTACTTTTCATTTAAGTGAAAACCCAGTTCACTCTTAAAGCTGCGATCTTTTTGGAGAAAATATTAGTAAGCTATAATAGTTCCTAAAAAGCGAACTACAGATTGTGCAAAAAAAATGTTTCAAGGAAAGAACATCCGTCTCCAATCCTTAACAATTGACACTAAACATCTTGATTAGAAAACAACTAGGAAAGGTTTCCAACAAGATCAAAGTTTTCTGTTTAGCAAATGATGAATGTGATTAAACCCGGCACTTCAGATATTCCTTAGTCATGTGGTATTTAAAAATAACAGGTTGATTTGTTTTCAATTTCATGTGTATGTGACTAACTACAAAATGCATACACTATCTAGCCGAATGTGTGGTGCTTCGGTCAAACACTTCTGAAATTTAAATGAAACCTCGTATCAACATGGAATTTTCCGTATCATCTGTTTTTTACATTTGATTTGAAGAAAGTGTTAGAATTATTTTCTGTTTTCCTTTTGTCTCTGAGCTTTCAGGGGAGATAATAGAGATGTGAGACCTTGAGGATCTCAAGAGCCCACCCCTCACCCCACCTCGCCCCAGCTAGTTGTATACATGTATCCCATTATAACAGTAATATATTAAATGCAGCCAGCTAGAAATCTCTCAATGTATACTGTTAGTGACTAGATCTGACAATTTTCGTTGAGGCAAATAATGTGGACAATATGACTTCCGTAGAAATGCTCATAATATCGGGAACTGCGATGAGAATGTTAAAATTCCTCGATGATGCCTTGCATCATGATCCCTTGTCTTTTAGGACAGAAAATGTCACTCGTATATAGTCCCATTAAAGACATTCCACCCAGCTTTCTAAAACACTCACAGGACATGTATCTTTAAAACACGCATTAAAACAAACAACAACAAGCAAGGCTTTACGCAAGCGTAAAATACCTGCCGAAAGAATATAGCAATATATCTGGGTAGGAGGGTAGGAACTGGGAACAACGTTTAACATGATAACAGATCAAGTCACGTGTGTTAAAACAATATTGAAAAAAATAGATAAAATAAAAAATAAAAATTCACGAAGACGTAAACATGCCACGACCGATTTTTCTTACCAGACACTTTCTTCCCAATCGTTACCATCAGTTCTTCCTACCACACATTTTGAATCAATGTGGACGACTTCGCTTCGTTCTGGTCAAATCCTTGACATGCGTTACATACCACATATTAATATTACATATTAACCTTTGTAGCACGACATGCTAGAAGTACACATCAGCACAGAAATACAACTGTTCACATGTAAGGAAGACGTGTGCGTTAGCGTGTGCATCACAACACAAACTGTTCACTGCTACCATGTGCAATTATAAGATTGCGTTAACAAAGTAAAGAACTCAAAGGAACTGTTCTTTTTTTACCGTATCATGTGCAATTACGAAAACCATATACGAGTCGCTGCCGGAACAGTCGTTACCGTTCCGGCAGCGAATTACAATCAGAACTACATTTGGACAAATGATAAGGTCCGGCAATGAACGGCTTAGATCCCACCTACGCAGGCAGCCCAAGGAAAACATTGTGGTATGTGACCACTAATGATTTCTTTTTCGTACATATACATATACATTGTGTTTCTACGAGCTATCAAAGAATGTATTACATATATCAAAACTGACATTTATTCTTCTCTTTTAGAGTCTTGATTTTAAACATGTTTACAGTTTTAAAAAAAGAAGCAAATTGTGTTACGAGGGGCACTTTCCTTGTTTAATCCTTGACTTAAAAAAAAAGATAACAGTGGTGGAATGTCTTTAAGTGAGAAATGTACCAAATTCCTTCGTTTTACATATACAGATGGTACCTTCATATAACTTAATAACTCTTGATAACTTGTATTCAAATAATCCAAAGAGCTTAAAAGCTCACGAGGACAAAATACAGTGCAATACAATATGCTGACAATACAGTTATACTTTTCAAACATTTTAAATTTGATTTCGTTCTATTTATACGGCCGCAAATAAGTCGTTGCCTAAATTAAAACTAAATGTACACGCATAGCCCTACTGGACCTCAGGGGTCAAACAAGCACACGCAAGCAATCCAGAGACAGTTAAGACGAGTGTGGATCGCTGAATGAAGGCCTAGGGACCATACTCATTCATCTTACACAAACTATAAATTATATAAACGGCAATTCAAAAATATCCAGGAAAATGCAATTTCTGAGTGTTATAGCACATTTTATAATCAGCTGGAAGAAAGTGCAGAGGTTGATTCGAAAACATTTTGGCAAATTTTAAATAAAAACAGAAAAATACGCTCCAACATCATAAGAGACATACACATTATGGTAATGTTCTCAGAGCACCTTGCGAGATCGCAGACGTATTCAAAAACCACTACGAAAGAGTTTTCATTCCTGTATTAAATGAAGATTTTGACGAAGATTTTAAAAAAGAAATTGATACTCATATTGATAGAGTTTTGAAATCAAACGATCATGCTACTGACAAGATCCTCAGCGGTCCTGTAGAGTTATCAGAAGTCATTCACTCCCTTAAATTAAATAAATCCGGAGGTCATGACCTGATAGTATATGACCATCTAAGGTACGGAGGAACATCAATAGTTCGTTATCTAGCATATCTCTATGACATGATTTTCGAAGCATTTTTAGGTACCGTCCGATCTAAAAATCGGCATTATCATATCAAGGCAAATGTAGAAGTAACCCTGCAAGCTATAGACCGGTTACACTCACCTGTTATCTACAAAGTTTTTGAAAAAGTAAAATCATTAAAATTCAAAAATGGACTAAACAACGTAGAATTAGCTTCCCAAATAGTCAGCAAAACGGCTACCAACAATGTCTCGGGTCGATAACAACATCGGGAAACAATTTAACCTTCGGGAAACAATTTACTATATGTTCGAAAACGGAAGTAGTCCATTAATGGTCCTGTTAGATACATCAGGGGCAATCCACACTGGGGGCGACCGTGGCCGAGTGGTTAACGTCTCTGACTTGAAATCACTTGCCACTCACCGCTGTAGGTTCGATCCCTCAGGGGCCTAGGAATCTTTATGTGAGGAAGCTATCCAGCTGGCTTGCGGAACGTCCGTGCACGAAAATTGCCCGGAGGGGCACCTGGGGTCTTCCTCAACCAATGGAAGCTGGAAACTCGCCATATGACCTTAGCTGTTAGTGCGACTATAAAATCCAATTCAATCAATCTACAGTGTTTGGCATAATAGCCTCTTTTGCAAGATAAAACAATTTGGCATCTGTGGAAAAGCCCTTCGCGTAATAATAGAGTGTTGCAGTGGTATGACAAGCTGCGTTTTAGTAAATGGTATAAAATCCTAACCATTCCCCTTATTGCAGGGATCTGCACTAAACAATATGCAGTCTTGTCTAGATATAGCGAATGACTACGAGCATAAATGGAGATTTTTCTATAAAGATTCAAAATGCAATTTTCTTGTATGTAGTAAAAATAAAAAGCTGCTGTTAACAATATGATTGGAGAAAAATTGGAGCAAATGATCTTTTACATATAACTAACTTCTGTTAATATTGCAAAAATAATATATTAAAACATTTGGGAGAATAACGAAAAAAACTGAAATCTCATGTTTGTATTTATTTATATGGAAGCAGGTTTAAAGTCAAACTGATGTAGGATTTATAAATCGAAATTCTAATTTTAATGCTTGAATAAAACTCAAGATTGCCATGTGTCCCTTTACCTATTGCATATTGAAGGTGGGAGTGTGGTTATTTATTTATTTAAGTAATATGTAAAAGATAATTTGCTTTGAGCTATCCTAATAATTAATATTAGTGATTATAAATATGCAAGTTCAGTTAAACAACTAACGGGACGCCGCGATTGCCATATGTCCCTTTAACAATTGTTACACGATATAACAATAATTAACAACAATTTTGTCTATATCTAAAAAATAAAAAGGTAGGTGCCTGATGTTAACCTACACGTTAAGTATACAATGTAATGTTAGTTATTTTGCATTTGTATGGAATAAATTTTACAGCGAATTGGTCGATGTTGTATATTAATTCCACCCACGACCCTACATATAGGCATAATGTAAATACATTTTGTTATGTTATTACTCATTTATTCAGTTATTCGTTCAAGTAAAACTGACTCCCAAGATTTTTCCTTCATTTCGTCACTGACGTTATAAAGACGATTGACTGGTCATTTATTTTTATGGATATCAACACGATATTTTCCGAATAAGAAAGACTAATGTAGTTTTCATAAAATAATTTACTTTTCAAAACAAGTTTAAAAAGCGTCATCAACAACACATTTATAAGAAATAAAGTATTTCCGGCGGGTTTATATTGTTCCAGATCAATACATGGTGGACGGGACTTGAAGTTCTTCGATACCAAGGGCCCCAGGCCCGCGGTTTCGATGTGTTTCAAGTCCCAAACACAATTTATCAACATTTCAAAAACATGACGCTATGAATATGATTAGTTGGTCGTTTATTTTATGAATATCAATATGATATTTCCCGAATAATATAGACAAATGTATATTTCACAAAATAATTTAATTTTCAATACAAGTTTAAAAAACTTCAACGACAACATTTTTTTTCTTCAAGACGCTTTGATTGTGATTGATTGGTCATTTATTTTTTATATAAACACGATATTTTCCAGATAATATAGACTTACGTACTTTTCACAAAATAATTTACTTTTCAAAACAAGCTTAGAAAACGTTAACAACAAATAGTTATTTTTCAAAATGTCAAAGACATAATCCAGTAATTAAATGTATCAATAACTGAAAATACTTTCGATTGATTTGTAGTCTCGGTTCATAACCTCAACCAAACGCTTATTATATACGATTTAGTTTATCCATAAAGGTTTATAACCTCAACCAAACGATTTAAATATAATAATAATTGTCATGTATGCGATTTAGTTAATCCATACAAGTTAAATTATCATGGTAGATGTTATTCCGTTTGCACGAGTTAGTAAAGGTTACCTTTTAAACAGTCATTGACATTCAAACATCAATAGTCATAGTGTTAATTGACTTTCATTTTTGCAACGGTATATTTCAATGGACGCAAAATAATGTGTATACTATATGGTTCTATACAAAATAAAACATTTAAAGATTTTTTGATTTTTTTTAAATGCATGGTTAATTTCAACAACAGGCTTCTTCCATGGCCTTTACCGAAGGCAGAGATGTAAAAACTCTATCTTCTTCCTGGCCCTTTACCAAACACAGAGATGTAAAAAAAAAAAAAAAAAAAAAAAAAAAAAAAATCCCTGCCAAACACAATCTCAAATAAATTCACCGCCTCCTGGCGTGACAAATAATTCATAAAATAAGCAAATTGTTACTGTCAGTCCCTGATGTATTATAATAATATACTATCATTAGGGATACATTACCAGCCAACGCCCGCCCACCCTCAACCCCCACCGCCCTCAACTATGTTGACATTAATATCTTGCGGTTGTTTATATGACGGATATTAAACTTATAATCCAAGATTAATGCCAGCATTATAATTACACTTAAACACATTTATTACCCAAAGTTCGCGCACTTATATCGAATATATTTGTATACAGAAATTAACGAAACGTGAATTAAATAAAATCATGGGTCACGGCAGTCATTGACGTTTTGGATTTTCAAAAATCAATATACGCATCAATAGTCGCTATTATCAATATACAATTAATGCTACAAAGAATTAAGGTCCCACGCCAGCAACATGACGAATACTGTTTGTTTATTAATGAGGGTCAAAGTATCTTAACGTATGTATGTTTTAAACTACGTGATGCAAGGAGGCCTGTTTGTAATGTTCGTATTAGGAACAGAACATGCACTTTATTTTGACTTATTATCATATATAAATACAAAACATCTATACATATATATTAATCACGTGACTAGTGGAACAGTGCATAGTATTATTTTAATTATTTCTATATAAAGTAAATTAACTATTTATATCATTCCTAGCTGAGAATAAACTATTCTACACAAATTATAAATAATATGTATTACATTTCTAGCTGAGCATGAACAATATAACAACCGAATGTCTATGAAAGCAACAGCAATTCTCTAATGCGTTTATAAACTTCTTCACATGCATTGTTATATATGGGGACTATATTTACAATAAATGACCTTTTTAAAAAAAAAATACGAGGTCATTGATGAAAGTAAAAAAGTACCGGTCCTAGGACAGAGCCCTGAGGGCATTCGACAGTACATCATCAGAGTCAGAAGATACACCGTCCGGTACAACCTGCTGAGTACGTCCGGTTAATCATGCGGCGATCCATCGATTGGTGGATCCCCATATTCCGTATTATACTAGTTTGTATGATTGTCTGTTGTGGGTGACTTTGACAAAGGCTTTTGCAAAGTCCATAATAATGAAGTCAGTTTGTTTATGTTTGCGGTTTGTGTTACCATCAAGGTTAAACGTGAGGTCGTGAACAAACTGAACTAGTCGCGCTTCGCGCCGCGACCTTTGGCTTCTGAAACCATGCTGTGAGACCACAAGGATGTTGTTGGTCGTCAGATGTCTCTCTATGTTGCTAAGAAAAATGTGTTCCAGTGTTTGACAGCATATGCAGGTTAGGGACATAGGTCTATAGTTAGCGGGATTGTGCTTTCTCCCTTTTTAAAGACTGGAGCCACATGTTCACGACGCCAGTCATCCGGAACAATTCATCATTGAAGATTGAGGTGAGAATGCCGGAAATTGCATCACTACATTATTTCAATACTCGGGCATTACTATTGTCCGGTCCAGAGACTTTGGGTATTTTAAAGTTTTTCCAGCATTTTCCTTACATTCTTGCATCTACAATGATTTCATTCATAGAAGGATGGAGGCTTTGACCTGTTGGTCGGGATGGAGGCTTTGACCTGTTGGGTGAGGTGGGCGTTCATGGGTAAAGACTGACTGACTGATGATTAAGGATATTGGACTTGTCTTCACTGTTTGATTTTCGG
>JAWPHD010010519.1:0-93093 GCA_037043455.1 Cyrtodaria siliqua
GGTTTTGATTTGATTGGCATGCCAAGTATGTTTCGAGATAATCATAAGTATATTCCTAAATATTTCAAAAAATCAGAAAATCCTAAAATTTGTTAGAAGCAGAGAAACACAGAGTAATGGTTTCAACTACAACACATTAGTTGATGACCTTGACATAGTAAATAAGACGCCTAAGGAATGTGAGTGTAAAACATCATCATTCTGCTATGCTCCAGTAGGTCATGTCATCACTTGCAATTTAGATATTTTAGATAAACATATTCGGCATTTGTTGTCTAAAGGTCCGAAGTATAGATTACCTTCAATTATTGATTTTAATGCATGTCGTGCTCAGATCTCACAATCCACTGAGGAATTTAGTATTAAATGGTGTCTTAGAGAACATGAGGGACCAAAGTCTATGTCTACATTGAAAGAAGTAAATTTTTAAAATTATAGATACACGTATTAACTTTTTATAATGCTAACCCTTCTTTACTTCCTCCGAGACCTAGGTTTTCCTTTCGTAATTTAAAATCGTGAATTCAAGAATTTCATAATACATTTGTTTTAGTTCCTGCTGATAAATCAGATAATAATGTAAATATAGTTTGACTCCTACATTACGTCAATGTCTTATC
Source organism: Cyrtodaria siliqua (assembly GCA_037043455.1). Lineage (NCBI taxonomy): Eukaryota > Metazoa > Mollusca > Bivalvia > Adapedonta > Hiatellidae > Cyrtodaria > Cyrtodaria siliqua. Next base: position 621 of record JAWPHD010010519.1, read on the forward strand.
TCTGGAACTCGGTAGCACTAAGTCGTATACTGCAGTTCATGTTGTTTCCACACGTATCACTCGGTGCACTACCTTAAAGATTTGGGTAGACGAAAATCAAAACAAACTATATGTACTGGATTCCTAAATGACATAAACTCACCTTATAAAGCCCTTATCGAATTCAAGTGCCTGCACCCCTACACATATCTCCTAAAAATTAACTTCTTATCTTAGTGCCGGTAATGACCACGTTAAACAATATTGATCTAAAGCTTATGTAAACTTTCTTCAATTAAAATGTCAGGAAACGTTCTTGATAAATTTGCATTTGTTCTTCATCAATTAGTACCCATGACTTCTCTACACTATATACTACTTTACCACATCACCTTAACAAAAACTTATTGCTCTCATTCAAATGCACCACTTGTCGCAGCTTTGTTCTTGTATTGCTATGAAAGAGATGATGATGATGAGCATTTCATCCGATACTCTGGCAGATGTAATTCAAGCCTTTAATGAAACCTCTCGGTATCTGAATGACATATTGAACATTGACAATCTTTTCATTTCCATTATGGTTAATGCTATCTGTCCTAAGGAACTTCAGCTTAACTTAGCTACATGTAACATTTCTGATACTGATTATTTTCTTGATTTACATCCCTCTATTGAAAACGGCGAAATAATTAGTAAATTATATGACAAGAGAGATGATTTTAATTATCTCCACTAAGACGGTGACGTCCCCCCGCTACTTTTTATGGAGTTTATGTTTCTAATTTATTCGTTTTTCTAGAGATTTTAGACGTGTTGGGACCTTTAAAATACTCGAGCAGGGCTACCGCTACCATTACCTTCGAACAATCATTGCAAAATGTTAGTATCGTAAATATAGATATAAAATCGAACAGGAAAGGTAGCATTCAAGAACGAACGACAGTTACTGTTTTCAACAACATATTCAGAGCTATTTTTTTTCAAAAGGAAATATAGATATAAAAGATTGAACAGGAAAAGCAGCATTCTATGACGACAGTCAACCACAAGCACACACAGAAACAACGAACAACTTTAAAGATGAATAAAATGCCAAATAAGACACAAACTGGTTGACAATAGGGTTACGCCTTGGAACGGTCAATGACAAAAAAGGTCGTTGGGGGTTTAAACCAGGATCTAGGGAGCACCAAACCTCACACTTACACTACTGTCAACCAAATAAAACGGGGACAGGGTACATAAAGTATTATCTAACCAACAAGTCAGCATTAATAGGCAATATAAGTAAAACACAAAGATGCTATTCTATGCAAAATGACAGGAAAACAAAAGCCTAGAAAGTCAAAAAGAAGGTACTCAATGACAATGCAGAAGCCAGAGCAACAAGAGAATAAACCATTGAGGGCACGACAAGACAAGACTGCAGACTAACATCAAACGTCAACGTCCTTTTTGGGCTTTAGGTAGACGTCATCATAGGGTCCACAGCCTGTCCGGTCATCACACAATTAAAGAGGAAAGCATAGTGGCGAACTGTAAATGGGTCAACCACCAAGCATGACGTGCGTTTCAAAATGATAGGGTCATAGCCTCTTTTGATATACAAAAGAGAGTATGATAATGGACCTTTGAAAACGACCGAAAACGATACATACGAAATATTGCAGTCTCGGTTTGATTGAGACTGTTCATGAGCGGTAGTGAAATATGCTAGCTACCGCTCACGCCCTCTAGCCCCGGGTTGAGCAGAACTCAATATTAATAAAATCAATAGTACACAATTTTAACCATCCCGAAGATGGCATGCATATGGCATGCATATGGCGGTGGACATGGAGTATCTTTCTTCACCATGTCGTACGGCGTATGGTCCCAGTATCTAATAAAATTAAATGCCCCAAAGAGCTAAATAAACATAATGGAATTTAGTTGGGAGCAGCGATTATGAAGCCTGCATATCACAAGTAACAGTCAAAAGACTAAATTAAAAAGCAGACAACATATCCTCTAAGTGGTTAAACAATACCCAGAGCCTTTAATCGGCCGGAGTAGTGGAACCACTGAATCGAAAATTAAGTAAGAAAACAAAAAGAAAAGAAATTAAAGAGTACCACCGATTATTAAATATAAGTATCGCGCTCAGTGATCTCCAAAGACTGAATGAATAACAGTACTGATTGCAAGCGCGGGAGACGTTTTACTGCCAGTTTAACAAAGATAGTATGAAAGTGATCATGATCCAGGATCTTACGAAGTTTGTAAATCACGTCATCATAGAAGTCAGGTTGTGATAGTCCTTGTCGCAGAAGAGTTCTTAAATTGGAAAGAAGATCAGGGTTACGATAATAAAATTTTGCAAAAGTTTTACGAAGTTTATGGTAACCCTGATGGAGTTGCTTTTTAGTTATATAAAGATTACGAATGTTAAAGTCCTCAACTCGAGTACAAGCTCTAGAAAAACGAAAGGTTGAGAAACACAGATCCCCTAAGAAGTTTTTTCGGGGAACATCCCCATCTAAATGGGAATAATTAACAATATCAAAATTAAAATCATCGGTCTTGTCATATATTTTGCTAATTATTTCACCATTTTCAATGGAGAGATGTAAATCGAGAACAGATTAGCTATGTTAATTTAAAGTTTTTTAGGGTAAATAGTATTAACCATAGTAGAAAAGAAAGGGTTGTCAATGTTCAATATGTCATCCAGATACCGAGAGGTGTCAATAAAGGCTTTAATAACATCTGCCTGGGTATCTGGTGATATTTCGTTCATACCAATATAAAAACAATCTGCGCCAAGGGGTGCATAGTTCGTACCCATAGAGATACCAACAAATTGTCTATAAACGGTCGTTCCATACCTGAGGAAAATATTATCTATTAGGAATATAGATATAAAAATCGAACAGGAAAAGTTGCAATGAAGGACTACATTCAACCACAAACACACACAGAAACAAAGAACAACTTTAAAGATGAATAAAATACCCAAAAAGACATCACAAACACAAAAGGGGTTGACAATAGGGCTATTGCCTTCAAACGGTCAGTGGCAAAAAAGGCCGCTGGGTATTTAAACCAGGTTCTAGGATGCACCAAACCTCAAACTTATCCTACTGTCAACCAAATAAAGCGGGACAGTGTAAATAAAGAAATCCCCACCATGAACTATTTTCTAAACAACAAGAAGGATTCAATAGGCAAACTAAGTAAAACACAAATATGAGTGCTTCACAAACTTCTTGGCACGTCCACATAGTGTAATTGTCTAAACTGCCGTTAGTAAAAAAACGCTTTAATATTATTACAGGCCGAACATGTAGTATTTTCCCTAGCGAATGTTTTTTGAATAAGAGCAATAACTTGTCGTTGATAAGGTGATGTGGTAAAGTTGTATATAGTGTAGAGAAGCCATAAGTGCTTATAGATCAAACTTGACGTTTATTGCAAATTGTATCAAGAACGTCTCCTGAATTGTTAATAGACCAAAACAAATTAATCCCAGAGTTTACATAAGTTTTATCACAATATTGTTTAACGTGATCTTTAAGTGAGACAAGAAGTTAAAAGTTTGGAGATATTTGTGGTGGTGCAGGCACTAGAATTCGAAATGAAGCGGGCCTTATACGGATTGTTATGTAATTTACGAATCCAGTACACCTATTTGACAGGTTGTTCTGTTGTTCGTCTACCCCAGCCTTGAAAATGGTGCACCGAGTGATATGTGTGGAAACAACATCATCCTTAGTAGAATAAACTGGAGTATACGAATCAGTGCTACCGAGTTTCAGAGATAAAATATTGACGTAATTTAGGCGTCAAACAATAATTACATTATTAGCTGCTTTATCAGCAGGAACTAAAACAAATGTATTATGAAATTCTTGAATTCCCGATTATAAATTACGAAAGGAAAACCTAGGTCTCGGAGGACGTAAAGAGGGGTAAGCATTATAAAAGTTAATACGTGTAACTATAATTTTAAAAATTTACGTTTTCCAAGTAAAAAGAGAGTTTGGGTCCCCATGTTCTCTCCGACACTATTTTATACAAAAATCCTCAAAGGATTGGGCGATCTAAGCACGACAGGCATTCAAATCGAACCCTCGGACCCTGATCTACTTTTAAAATATAAAAGTTATTTAAAAACTATTTTGCGACAAGGCCTATCACAACCTGACTTTTATTGTAATGTGATTTACAAACTTCGAAAGACCCTGGATTCTAATCACTTTCATAATTCGTTATTAAAATTGTTAAACAGTTTATTAAAAAGGGCTTTGACCCTATCATTTTGCAACGCACTGCATTTTAGTGGTTGACCCTTTCACAGTTCACCACTATGCTTTCCTCTTTGATTGTGCGATTGTGGACCCTATGATGACGTCTAGGCTTTTGATTTTTTTATATAATATATACATGATCATTTATGTGTTTTACTTATAATGCCTATTAATGCTGCCTTGTTTGTTAGAGAATATAACCTGGTGGGGATATCTTTATTTACAATGCCCTGTTTTACTGGGATGACAATAGGGTAAGAGTGAAGTTTGTCGCACTTTAGAACCTGGAATAAACCCCCAGCGCCTCTGAACGTTCCAAGGCGGTAACTCTAGTGTCAACCCTGCTATGTTTGTGATGTCATATCTTGACTTATATTCATCTTTATGGTTGTTGTTTGTTTCTGTGCGTGTTTGTGGTTGACTGTGGTTCTTGAATGCTGCTTTTTCTGTTCGACTTTTGTATCCACTTGTACTGAACCATATAATAATAATAACAATCAAATGTACATTACATACTGCAAACAATAATTAGGACATGGGCATTGCCTAGTGCAAGGATTTGGATATGCACATTACATTCTGCTATATGATATACACTCAAGTAATATGAAAACACAACACGGGAATTTCCGCTATATATTGCATGTACAATATGCTGCTTTTAATCGAATGCTACATGGCTACGTAAGACCTTTCCTTTTGAAAAAAATACTAAAACAACAAATAATACAGCAAATAGTATTCCTTCAATGTTTCATTATTCACAGGGTACGCGTTTGGCTCAATCATGTGAGCAAACTTAGGATGCAACATTTTGCAAACTATTTACGTTAAATACAGTACTGAACTAGCTCAATTTTTCAAAGAGCTACTTCAACATTTATGAAGTTCTTGTTACAAAGTGCAGTGTGATTAAAACGTCTACAACATCACAGTTGTGTCCTTTCTCTAGTTAACTGCAACTTTCTTTTTAAAAAACATCTTGGGATTTCTTTGGAATATTATGTGTAATTAAGTGTGCAGTATATACAATATATAGCGGAAATTCCTGTGTTGCGTTTTCATATCACTTGAGTGTATGAAAGACATGCACATTGAAAAACATATATACTATGGACATGTACATGTTATACTGCAAAAGTATATATAATATGGTCATTCATCGTATGTACTGCGCTGATATGGAATTCAGATTCACTGCTGCAACACAAATGGTATAGGGACATGTACACATTGCATACTAAAATTATAAATGAAAATTCACAATATCGACTAAAACGCTGTGCACATTACAAAGTAAAACGTCATAGGGGCATCCATTTTGTCGGCTGCAAAGATATATAATATTGCCTAGTTTAATATAAAACATAATGACATGCGCATTGCGAGATACAACATTATAGCATGTGGACATACTGCAAAACAAACAATAGCATAGACACATGCACATTGCCTACTCAACAAAATAAAATGATGGCACGCACATTGTCTAATGCAACATTAAACAATAGCAGCATATACATTGAATTTTGCAACAGTATTGAATATGAACACGCACATTGCCTTCTTGACAGCTTTGTCTCTTACCGTCGAGTTTGGACGTTGTGATAGGAAAATGTCTGCGTCGCTCTCATGAAGTAGGTTAATGTACTGTAGCTTTTGTCGGCCGGTTCAATAATATGGGTATGATGCTTCTACAGTTTTAGAATGGCTATGCTATCTTGCTTGAAATGCTGCTGTTTTACTATAAACTCTCTATACTATTGTTAAAAGGGCAATTGTTTGGGTTAGGATATTATACATTATCGTACATGCCCAACAATATTATGTATTTGGTTATTTCCCTGCATTTGTCACAAGATTCGTATTTCAGGGCTCATTCGTATCGTTTAATCGACAGTAACAGTGATTCTGGTTGCTGCATCTTGAGAGTCTATCGCAATGACTTTGATTTTCCCAAGGCAATAATAAATAGCAAAATGTTTCTGCGAGAAGATTTTTATCCATAGGACTATTTAACCCCTGATTCATTGAAACGTGTCTACTGTGAAGATATAGTCAGATGTGTTCAACAAAGAGCGAATGTTGTTGAGCTTTCTGTCTGTTATACGGTTATTGCGGTATTCCTTGGAGAAGCCTCTGCTTGCGTTTGCTATTACCATTGGTCTAAACATATTTTATTTCACATGCTTTTACAACATACTATTTGTACACAATAGAAGAAAAAGGATTAGAGCGAAAGTAAAGTACTGATGATGTTCTTCTCCTATTACCATTCTGCAACCACTCTATAATCGAAGGAGCACCCCGCCCATATCTTCATAACTAGCATCAACAACCAAAAAATATCCCCAACACGCTGTAACTAATAACCCACAATATCTGGACTTATTATGTTCTCCTTTATTACCCTCATGTATATAATGCTATTAAATGTCTATTAATATCTCATATATAAATAGCTGGAGTACTATTTTTAGGGCAGCCATCTGGTAATTTCTAAATTATTCTTTAATCTAAAATGTTAAATTTTAGTATATAAAGCTGTCCTTAGTAAAACTTGCAGGGTTTCAGTATTAGTTTGACTATTGGTTTATTATTTAAATTGAACATTTACAAAATATTGGATGCTGTGAATTAATATATATCGTGAGAGGATAAAACAATATATTAGTTACATTGAACTATTGGATTTGTCCGACATTTGGACTATTGTGATTTAATAAACCAGGAAAGACTTGAAGTGAAATTGTATTAAAGGGACACTTGACAATTCAGATTAAAGGGATACTTGCTAATATTACTTGGATTTTATTCATATATTGGATTTTAAAGAAATACTGGATCAATTATATGTAATTTCTGTGAGTTACCATTTGTCATTTCATTGTAGAAGTTAAATAAATGTGTTGATTATGTTTAAAAAACAGTTGTTGCTGGTTTTACTTCCTGTTTTGTTACATTTTACCCGTAAAAAAAATGGGGTCTTGTCCGGGATAGAAACATTTTTGAAGGTTTTTATCATTAATACATTGTTTTGGGCAATATTAATAATAACATAATCAAATAATAAAGTAATAAAGAAAAAGTACAAAAGTACTCGTATTTAATATTATAAAAACGTTAAAAGGGCAGCAATCAAATCGGTGTTTTATCTTGAAATAAGTGTTGCTTCGCCTACCCAGGATGAGTTTAATAAACTGAAAAAGGGCTACTGTTATTCATTTCGATCTTTGGAGATCGCTGAGCCCGATATTTACAGATATCGGTGGTACATTCTTAAATACTTTTGTTTTCTTACATGAATTTCGAATGGGTGATTCCACTACTTCGGCCTTTAACGTTTCTGGGTATTGTTTAATCACCCTTAGGATATGTCGTCTGTTTTTTAATTTAGTCTTTTGACTGTTACCTGTGATACGCAGGCTGCATAACCTCTGCTCCAAACTAAATTCCATTTTGTTTATTTCGCCCATTGTTTTCTCGTTTAAGGCTTAGCGTTTTTTTAGAAATTGGGACCATACACCGCTGGCCATGGAATGGTGTGAAAAGCCGTGTGAATGTTCCATGTTCACTGTCATATGCATACCATCGAGATAGCTTAAATTTCTGTACAGTACTATTGACATAATTAATATTGAGTTCTGCTCAACACGGGGCTACAGATTCTGAATGGTAGCAAGCACTTTTCACTACCGTTCATGAACAATAAAAGCTAGACTGCAATATATTTTTGTATTAAACGTGTTCGACGATTTCCAAATTTCTCCTTTCATACGTTTATGCTATGCTTGCCCAAAATTATGAATTAAAACATGTTTAAACTTCTATGAGAAAATCTGACATTAAGAATATTTTGGTTAAATATGTGGTAGAAGAAGAACTTTTGATGAAAGTGCATTATCTCTTTTAGTAGTCACAGAGACTGAATTAAAATTAAAAGAAATTGAATTACAAAACAGAAAATAAATTCAATTAGAAAAAACGAAAATTGAAAAAAAAATGAAAGAAAAAGAAACGGTAATGAAATAAAAATAAATGGCAATGAAAGAAAATGAAATGGGAATGACATTAAAAGAAGAAAACGAAATAGAAATTAGAAAAATGCAATTACAAGAAGAAAAAGATAGGAGAGAGTTTGAATTGAAGATGAAAGCATTAGATTTGGCAAGCAAGCGGCTTGCCAAGAGTTACGAATATATGTATTAATACAACTTTTAAAATCAGTATAAGGTTATTTGTCATTAGATATATGTAAACCTAATGCTGCTTTAGCAGCACTATCAGATCTATCATTACCACGTATTCCTATATGGCTTGGAAGCCAGCAAAAACAATATTAATATCAAGTATTAAAGAATTTTACTTTTCTAAAAATTGCAGCACAACTGGGTTATCATGTTTAGTATTACCCAGTGCTTGAAGAGACGAAAGGGAATCAGACAATATTACAAAATGGTCATCATTAGATTCCTGAATATAATTTAAGGCAAATTCATCTGCCTTATGTTCAGCTGAAAAGGTAGTGGCCTTGCCAGGCAGGCGGTTCTTTATGCTGTGTTTGTGAACAAAAGCTGCTGCCTTATCTCCATCGTTAGAACCATCTGTGTATATATGTTGAAAGTAATTTTATTTCGATTTAATTTCATAAAAGTTGCTTTGAAAGACCGTAGGGTCTGTACTGGATTTGTTGCTATTACAAAGATCAAAAATGAGAGTTGGTGTTTCCAAAGTCTACGGTGAAATTTGTGATACTATGTTCTTGGCAATCAAATTTAGGTCGATTTTAGTGTCTCTTAATTTCGGTTTAATACGAAGACCAAATGGTCGAATGACCTCCGATTTTCGATCAAAATGAGGTTAATAACTAGGATTAAAAACCGTGTCGATAGTTGGATTTGAAGGGTTAGATTGTAATTTATTGGCATATTGCAGGGCTAATTTGTCCTGTCGATGAGACAGTGACGGTTCATTAACTTCAACATATTGACTTTCGACTGGTGATGTACGAAAGGCACATAATGCGAGTCGTAATACTTGATTATGTATAGGATCGAGCATCTGCAAGTATGACTTGCGAGTCGATCCATATACTATTGAGCCGTAGTCCAGCTTGGATCTGATAAGAGATCTATCAAGTTGTAAAAGTACTTTACGATCCGCTCCCCAATTAGTGCTTGCAACAACGTAAAGTAAATTAAGAGCTTTAAGGCACTTGACTTCCAAGTATTTAAGGTGTGGTATAAACGTTCATTTAGACCAAGGAATTTTGTCTCATCCACTACTGGTAATGGTGACCCATCCAGTGTTAGATGAGGCTCTTCATGATGTTTACGTAGTTGACAAAAGTGCATACAATTAGTTTTAGATTTAGAACATTTAAAACCATTTTCATCCGACCAGGTCTGAGGTTTATTGAGACATTGTTGTAATTGTCTCTCAATAGTGTTCATGTGTTTTGCACGATAACATATAACAAAAAAGGGTGACAGAGAGTATGCTGTCCTGTGGCACACCCATCTCCTGTTCAAGAATGTCATAGAGGGTTGAACCCATTCGGACACGAAACTGTCTATCATCTAAGAAATTCTCTACACACATTTGTTATCGGCCTCTAAGACCAAGGTCATAACGATTATGCATGATACCATACTTCCATGCAGTATCATAAGCTTTCTCCAAGTCAAAAAATACAGCGACTAAATATTCTTTCCTTACTTAAGCTTCCCTATTATTCAAATCGAATGAGATTGTCTGTTGTGCCTCGTTGGCGCCGGAATCCACTTTGATACTTTGTTATCAGTTGTTGGATTCCAGGTTCCAAACGGGTCTCTCATTAATCAGTCGTTCCATGGTTTGACATATACAACTCGTTAAAGCAATAGGGTGATACTTTATTCGGTCCTTATGATCCTTTCCAGGTTTCGGGACTGGAATAACGTGCTTCCCGCCAAGAATCGGGAAAGTTTCCTGTCATCCAAACCGTATTATATATATCAAAAAGTGTAGAGAGACAGGTTTCAGGTTAATGTTTTAATAATTGATAATGGTTATTTTTAGGACCAGCACCAGCTGATGCATAATGAGCATTTTTAAGGGATTCTCCAAGTTCTTTGAGAGTTAACAGTTTATTGTATTTCTCCAAATGTTTCGACTTGAAATTCAGCTTCTTCTTTCTTTTAGTTTCTTATTTTTTAGAAAATTTGATTAACAATTTTCAGAAAAAGAGTTTTTAGAAAAAGTTTCTGCCAACGTGTTTGTAATATTTTTGATAGATGTAATATCTTCATTATCAGTTTTAAGATAATTTACACTACTAGAATTACCTTTACCGTTTATTTTCCGGACCATGTCCCTCTTCTTCTTAAGATATGAGCGAGAGTTCAGCCTAGAGACATAAGTTCTCCAGGACTTTCTCTTGCTATCCTTAATAGTACGACGGGCATTCGCAACTCTAAAGGTATCTAAATTATTTTTGAGTTGGCCGCAAAATAAAAGCATCCACTATTCCACTACCGATATTTGTCGATACTTTGTAAGTTTGCTAACACTAAGTAGGCATTACACAACACAATGAAGTTGTCTTGCGAATGAAACCGAGTTCGAATTTGATAAGGTATTGTTTTAAACCACACGATGTACATGTGCGACATAGTGAACTATATAAAACACCTTGAGGCGCGTTGTACCTATGTAAAGTTATTTTCCATTGTGATGGATAGTACTAAACAAGAAGCTATATAGCTCAGTGATGGTACGTCTGACTTAATCAGAACGTCGTGTGTTCCAGTCCTGGGATGTGGTGTCCTGCATTCATGTGATTACGTAACTACCCAAATTCGCCAGGAGCTGGTGAAAGCATGAATTCGCCATAAAGACAAGACATAGCCGAGTGTCAGTATTTCTAACGCTATTTTAGTGACTTATGAAGCTTCCAAAGGATGTCCTTTTTAGTATTTATTATATTTCTCTTCACACTTCCATCTATAGCACGTGGTATTTTACAAGTAGTGCATTGTTATTTCGTAGTACACTCGTAGATTTAAATGTTTAGAGATGTAAAATTTCCTCGTGCAAAATGTGTTTTAACTGGAAGAAGCAGATCAAATCTTACGCAACTATTTGTCGTCATGTTAACCGTTGGGACAAAAAGACATGTGTACTATCTTAAAATACAGTCTAGATTTGCAAAATAAAATAACAGCGGACTGAAAATAATCGAAAATCAAACCTGTTACATTTTTAAACGTACTGAGTATATGTCAGTGGAGTAGAGGCTAACCTTACAGATCTGTTTAAATGCGTCTCCGTGGCCGAATGATTAACTCCGTGGCCGAATGGTTAACGACGTTACGTTGTAAACCTATGCCTCGCACTGCTGTGGGTTCGAACCTCACTGAGAGCTCGACTTGTAAAGCCCCCGTCACACACTGACGTGACAGCATGAAGATCCCACAGCGTCCAAAACATAGAGAATAACGCAGCGGGAACTAGATTTTTTCTGAAAATTGTGCATTTATCAATTTTATGCTACGTCCTAGACAGGTCACTCCGATGTCCTCGCTGCGTTGCACACGTTCCCACTGATTTCCTTTTACGTACCTGACCAAGCGCCCACTAGGTTGCTGAGTCTGCACACGGTCCCTTCTACGGCCAATCAGATCGAGCTAAGCTCTTGCTACGTTGTCGCTGCGCCAAAGGGGATTCCCCCAGGTTGGTATATATACTGCGCCACTCAGTGACAACTCAGTATGAACTCCATCCATTTTTCCCGACGGCGCTAATCTTGTAGTACGACAATGGAGTTACTACGAGGTGTTGATTACGTCAATGCCGTCTTTACGAAGTCCTTGCTGCGTAGTGCTCAGAACGTGGAGCAGCTACGCTCATTGTGAACATGTCAAAATTGCGCGTAGAGATTCCAAGACCATGGAGACCATGCTAGGTCCTTAAAGGTTTCTGCTGGGTTCCTTGTACGTTGTTGGATTTCTTACTGCGTCCAAGCAATTTTTTAAGCACGCAGTGGGAACTTGATGCTACTACGTCAGAGTGTGACGGGGGTTTAAGTGAGGAAGTATCGATTCTTACAGAAGGCGGGAGGTGTACAGTACTGGTTAATATACCCAGGAAAAGTAGGTGGTCGCCTCCACCACGAAAAAAAATCGGCCGTCATATATAGAAATATAAAAAGATTGGACAGGGAAAGTAGCATTCAAGGAGGACAGTCAACCACAAAACACAAAATCAAACACGCAAACAGACAAACAAGAAGGCACAAGTAATAATAAATGCAAACGACATCACAAACACAAAAAGGGTTGACAAAAGGGCTACCTCTTTGGAATGGTCAGTGGCAAAAAGGCCACTGGGGGTTAAAGCCGTTCTAGGGTGCAACAAACCTCACACTGACCCTACTGTCATCCCAATAAAACAGGATAGTGTAAATAAATAAATCCCCACCATGATCTAATCTCTAACCAACAAGGCAGCATCAATAGGCAATATAAGTAAAACACAAATATGCTCGTGTAAATATAATACAAAAAAACAATTGTCTAGAAAGCCACAATGAAGGTACTCAATGACTTGGCAGAAGCCAGAGCAACAAGAGAATAAACCATTAAGGGCACGACAAGAAAGATCATAGACAAACATCAAACGCCACCGTCCCAATGGGCTTTATGTAGGCGTCATCATAGGGTCCACAGCCTGTCCGGTCATCGTACAATTAAAGAGGAAAGCATAGTGGCGAACTGCAAATGGGTCCACCACCAAGCATGCAGTACGTTGCAAAATTATAGGGTGATAACCTCTTTTGATAAACTGTTTAACAAGTTTAACAAAGGTAAAATGAAAGTGATCATGACCAAGAATCTTTCGAAGTTTATAAATCACATCACCATAGAAGTCAGGTTGTGATAGTCCTTGAAAAGACTCAATAAAACCGAGTCTGCAACTTTGATCTCTTGTTTGTGTTTGTTGCTTCCAAGGGATCCACTTTTCAGTTGATGTGCATGTGTTGAAAATGACGTAAAACATTATACAAACAAACAACCTGTTTCTTGTTAATTCTGGAAAATTGACAGTACGACCATTTGTAACTTCCGTTCTTACTATAACATTTTAAATATAATTTTACAAGGTTTCCAAACAGTAAATCCGGTAAAATGATATATGTCATGGCTAAATGTCCCATTGTATAACGAGGTTTATGATCGATTATCATTTCATTTGGTCAAGGTCAGTGTTAGCGTTAGTATAGATAGAAAAACAATATATAGTGATAGAAATGTAAGAAGAGGACATGTCAGACATATTCCTAAACATATGGATATGAGGCTTTATATTGCTTTACAGGTTACTCTGGTCAAGGTTACTAGTATCTCCTCTATTATATGAAAAAAAAACTAATCGCCAGGTAAAAACATCTTGGATTAAAGGTGGATTCCAAGATCCTTTGATGCCATTTCTCTCCAAGGTTGCTTTGGTCAAGCTCCTATACTTTACATAGAACCATGAATTTAGTTCACTAATTTAAATTTCGTTTAAGGTCTAACTTAACTGTTTCTATAAATTGGAAGATGGTTTCCACTCAGTGTCTTTAAAGCTATTAATTTAAGAGACAAATGTGTGTTCTACTGTGTTGTGATATCGTCAGAACATTTTAGATTACTTGCTCGGGTCATGGGCGAGGAAGTGCTAGGCATAACCAGCATAACTCTTTCAAATTAGAGTTAATACCCTGTGTAATGTTATACGTATAGTTCTTGTCCGGAGCGAAGCATAACCCATAAACTACTTATGGTACTGCAGTGAAACTTCACTTAATGATACTTACGACTCCTAGCTCTATCTTCATTCAAAATAAAATAGGGTCATGCCCTTTGTACGTTTATACTTATAATTTATATCCGGAGCATAACCCAGGAACTACTACCAGGCCTGCCATATCTCTAGATTTTTAAGTCGCTTTCCGTAGCCCGAATTTAAGTGTACAATCTCCGGATTTTCCATCGAAACAAAATGTTCATGATATAACAGCTATATTTTACAGTTTATCAGCTATTTCCCGAATTTGTCCTGTTACGCTCCATAGTCAGAGAGTATTTACAAGTGTCGAATTATTGGGGGTCGTCCGTGTAAGCACTGCCTGAATATAATATTAACACCTAAGGATATCATTAGTTCCTTCAGTGGCATAACGACATGTGCATATCTGTGGCTTCTGTAATTTGTCAAGCTAATTGAAATAGCAAGTGTGTGGAACTAGCAAATCCTTAGGTGGTGTATCACTATAACAGCTACGATGACTATAATTTGTTTCAAAGTTATGAAGACTGTATTTGCATTAACAGGAAAATGCGTAATAAGGTAAGTGCACTTCCATGATATACAGTTGTGGCAGAAATTTAACTCTTTCTAATCGAATTATGCAGTCCTCCCTTAAGGCGGAATTGACCTATTCGAAAATGTAAGGGTACGCATATGAACTATATATATTTGTAAATTTGAAGATGTTTGCGATTTGAATCTGAATTTTGTTTTGCCGTTATTTAAACATGTCTTTAATAATAACGTCTCAAATATGGCTATGTTTGACGTTTTTCATAAAAGTTCCGTTGTACTCAGTTTTCAACGTTTTTGACATTTTTAGAGTGTGAGGCTAGTCACATGTAAATTACTTTATATATCAAACTGTTCGTCTTGATGAGAACTTTCAATTGATATATAAATTATTTCATTTAAATTAAGGCGTAAAATAAAATTTATATAATTTCCCATTTCTTTCACCGATTTTTTACCGTGAAATTTTAAGAAAAAACTAAATTAAAGCCTTTTATCTTCCAAACGGCTTCATAAAAAACTGCCCAATTTTAATATGTTTTAGAGAATTTAATTTCCTATCGGAATATAAAATAAAATTTGCTAGTTATCCTAATATTTTTTTCAGTATTATTGTTATATTAACCATAATACCCTTCGAAACAGACGTCGCGTCATAAAAATAACGTCGACGGTATTCATATTAAAGGTACAATAACATTGTACATGTTGGAGATGTATTAACAATTATTTTGAGATAATCACCTCTTCGTGTATTATTTATAGTTACCGTCTAAATGGACTGTACTTGTTACTCAACATAAATTGCTGAAGTTTTTTTTAGCAATTCGTCGATTTCATTGACTGAAATATAACTTATATTAAATATATGTGATTAACTATATGTACGTGAAAACAGACAATAATGAGTTGTTCGTGATTTTTCAAAAGCTAGCGGTTTCGCCTATCCAACCCATGTATGGTTTCAAAGGTGTCTACAAGTGCATGACACATGCATTACAATATAATACTAATATGAGTAATAAAAATACTATTTATACATTATATACGCATGCATAATATGAAAGCAGAATATAATTAAAGTATGCATTTAAATTATATAAGTGTATGCCATTGTATATAGGCGAGATCTTAGTGTGTTTGTTGTTAGTGTTTGCATGTAGAAAACGACTAAGACGTACTGCACTGGGAAAACGTTACTGAAAGCATGACGTTATACGACTTAAAAATGGCCTCCACCTCTAGTAGGTTTAACACCAGAAAAAATGGAAAATTTGTATCAAAGGCAAGGAAACAAAAGGAAGAGATTTTAGCTAAATATGTACCTAGCATTAAGAAAAAGCATATTACAGTTCATGGAAGAAGAATCATCAATGCAATTGTACATCATTTTGAAAAGCTTGTGTTAAGAGAGTGAACGGACATCAGGGATAATGAATCAACAGTTTGGTAAAGTCTGAATGTTCTACCTTGTTACGTTTGTAAACTCGGTTGAGTGCGTGTTTACTTCGGGGCCGTTTTGGAATGTCATATTTCGATTAGTAGAGGTGTATGTTTTCACGACAATGTCGCTAGGACAAAATAGTTTGTATTTGATAACCTAATGATAAACAATAATTGTGTATTTGATGATTATGTTATATTCTGAATAACGTGAGTTATAATGACAGTAACTGTGTTTCGTTTTAATAGATGTATAACACTTCAGTTGTATGCTGCTTTTTTACTTCAGTTGTGTGCTGCTGTTTTGGGTGTTTTATAACGGTTTATTGATATATTTACACACATTTTAATTCAAGTATGCAATGAGCATCGTTTCGATTAATGTCAGTTTATGTGTGTTATATATTGGTGAATATTTTTTTTAGATCACCTGAGCCGAAGGCTCAAGATGATCTATTGTTATCACTCTTCGTCCGTCGTCCGTCCGTCCGTCCGTCGTCGTCGTTAACTTTTCTTCAAACAACTTCTCCTCAGAAACCGATTGGCCAATTTTGACCAAACTTCACATGGATGATCCTTAGATAAATGACGTTTAGATTTGTTAAAATTAGATCGGCGCGTCATCCAAGATGGCCGCCATTACCATATATGTTTGAAACCTTAAACAATCTTCTTCTCAAGTAGCGGTGGACAGATTTCAACAGTTTTTCTTTTAAAATGAATTGCCATGTTTGAACAATCTTAATCAAACATGCACGTAGTGTATATGACCATAAGATTTCGAAGAACTTCAATAATGTGCCATTACTCAGGTGATCGATTTAGGGCCATATTGGCCCTCTTGTTTATCTTGAGTATTCCATGTTGATAGAAAAACGGTAGCAATCATGTTTATAAAGTTCGCGTTTGTGTTATTAATTCTTTTGTTATTACTTCAACTTGACTTTTTTATATTCTACCCTGAAATATATGCCAATAATGATGTGCGTTATAATTAAAGTTTCTTGGAAGAAAATGCTGATGTAACGTTAACAGTAACATGTTTAATAAAAAACATATATATCTTATGATATTCAGCATGATTGCATGACGGCTGCCTGGAAATTGTATATACATTAAACACACTTTTAAATGAACTTGAACTTATTGTTTTACCCTAGAGATATATCAAATACGTCATATGACCATAGTTATTGCGGTAATTTGAGATTCGAGCGAATCAGACATGAAGCATGAAAATAAATTAACTTTAGAGTTTTCGCATAAACTTTAGAAAAGAAGAAAAAGAAAAACGGACGGAAAAAGAAGTAGAAAATAGGGAGCAGTATTTATCATTATCATTGAGGGTACCAGTGTTTGTTTCCAATGTTTGCGTCAACGTCGTTAGTCGTACACATATTATATTTACGACGCGACGTCGCCAGAGACGCCTTCTTCGTAAGGGTATTATGGTTAATAAAACAAGAATACATAAAACAATGTTCCGATGACTAGCAAATTTTAATTCCCTAAAACATCTTGAAATTGTGCATTTTTTTATGAAGCCGTTTAAAAGATAAAAGGCTTAACTTTTTTTTTTCTTAAAAGTTCACGGTAAAAAATGGGTGAAAAAAAATGGGAAATTATATAAAGTTTATTTTACGCCTTAATATTAATGAAATAATTATATATCAATTGAAAGGTCTCATGAAGACGAATAGTTTGATATAAAAGGTAATTACATGTGATAAGCCTCACACTCTAAAAATGTTAAAAACGTTGAAAACTCAGTACAATAGGACTTTTATGAAAAACGTCCAACATAGCTATATTTGAGACGTTATGATTAAAAACATTTTTAAATAACGGCAAAACAAATTTCAGATTCAAATCGCAAATATCTTCAAATTTACAAATAGATATTGTATATATGCGTACCCTTAAATGTTTGAATAGGTCAATTCCCCCGAAAACTATTTTTGTTGTAGTATGCTAATCTATTATTTTCTATAATTTAAATTTGTGCTTTTAAAACAAAAATGAAAATAAAGTCTGCGAATTAAAAAAATAAGTGCGAAAATCAAGTTGTGCGCTCCAAATGTCTATTTAAAAATGTTTGCTTTCAATCTTAAATTTTAAAAATCTCAGGAGTTTGTGTTAAACAGTTTTGGCAGGCCTGAACTTCACACAATGATGGAGGGCAATGAGTGGAAGTGCAGAAAACTATTACCCTTTGTAATTATATTCTCATAATTACAATTTGTGTTCGGGGCATAACTAAAAAAAAAAGAAAATGACTGGGATCGCAATAAAATTTCATACTTCACACAGTGATAGATGGAGCATAACTAAAAATCTACTAATGGGACAGGATTGAAACTTCAAACAATGATAGAGGGAATTGAGCAATCTAACTGTCTGTCTCCGTCTGTCTGTACGTCTATCTGTCCGTCCGTCCGACAGGTCCCGATATCTTGTTTTAATGGATACGCAACTGTATGTTATTGCTTTTGAACTCCATATGAGAAGATCTACATACATTTTTTATTCTGTACAGTTTTAACTCTACACTTTATGTCAACTGATAGAACTTCATGTAACTTCAAACACAGTATCCATCGGTTCCATCGATGTGCTTGTTACACGCAGACGATATTAATTATGGCATACACATTACACTGAACTATTACATAATATCAATTTGTGTATGCATATTATTTTGTTTCAGAAACCGCATTTCGACAACAAAACATTAGGCAAAGTCGTCTTTCAATAAACATTGATACAGGACGGTTGACGTTCCAATGCACGATGTGCAGTCAAGGATTTACCAAGCCAGGCAATCTTAACAGGCATATGCGCATACATACTGGGGAGACACCATATAATGGTAGCGTGTGCAGTAAAGGATTTACCCAGTCAGGCAATCTTAACAGGCATATGCACATACAACAGGTGAGAAACCATATAAATGTAGCGTGTGCAATAAAGGATTTACAAAGTCAGGCAATCTTAACAGGCATATGCACATACATACAGGTGAGAAACCATATAAGTGTAGCGTGTGCAGTAAAGGATTTACCAAGTCAGGCAATCTTAACAGTCATATGCGCATACTTACAGGTGAGAAACCATATAAGTATATCGTTTGCAGTAAAGGATTTACCATGTCAGGAAGTCTTAACAGGCATATGCGCATACATACAGGTGAGAAACCTTATAAGTTTAGCATTTGCAGTAAAGGATTTACTGTGTCAGGCCAACTTAACAGTCATATGCGCATACATACAGGTAAGAAACCATATAACTGTAGCGTGTGTAGTAAAGGATTTACCAGGTCAGATAAGCTTAAAAGACATCTGCGCGTACATTCTGGCGAGACACCATATAAGTGTAGCGTGTGCAGTAAAGGATTCACCCAGTCTGGCGATCTTAACAGTCACATGCTTATACATACAGGTGAAAAACCGTATAAGTGGAGCGTGTGCAGTAAAGGATTCACCCAGTCAGGCCATCGTAACAGTCATATTCACAAACATACAGTGAGAAACCATATAAGTGTAGTGTGTGCAGTAAAGGATTTTCCACGTCAGGCAATCTTAACAGTCACATGCTTATACATACAGGTGAAAAACCGTATAAGTGTAGCGTGTGCAGTAAACGATTTACCATGTCTAGCAGGCTTTACAAACACATGCGTATGCATACATACGAGACACCAGATACTTGAAAATAGCGCATTGCAGAATTTAGTCACAATTTAGTCATTCGTGACATCTTTAAAGACATGTGTGCATCCGTGCATCTGAACAACCACGTAGGTCAAGTGTATCATATGGACCATATGGACAGTCATGACGTATATAAGTACAATACAGTTATTAAAGACATGTGCGTATGAGAGGTAACACGTAAGAGTAGTCTGTGGATCAAAGTATTTGTCCAGTTAACTGATTTCATATACCCGCAATATTGTATGAGATGAACTAACCTTTACAACAACATATATAACTCTCCCATCGAGTATACATACAATGTCCACTGTTCATACATACATGACAAACTATTTGATTGAACTGTCATCCCTATACATGTAACATACCCTGTTAGGGAACCAGCCATACTATTTTTATATACAACCCGATACAATGATAGTATAGTCACTTGTTGAACTAGGTTGGTACGTGAGATGTCAGAAACTGTAATATACTCAAAGTGAAATCCCGGCTGGTTCAGAAACTTCAATTCTGATGACTGATATACACAGTGTTGGAAACATACTATGTCTTTAGTTTAAATCCAGATTTATATATCATACTTGGAGAGGATCAATACTGATGTGGCAGTTTATATGCCGATAATTTAAAAGGTATCATGCTTGACGTATGATATGCCGCCAGTCTCTTGAGCTTCCATCAGGAATGAATGACACATACTCGGTGTGGAATACATGTTTGATTATTCAGTATGTTATCCAGCCAGTCTCGTGACTTTCCATCTGGAATAAATGACACGTTCTCCGTGTGGAATACCTGTTTGATTATTCAGTATGTTATGCAGCCAGTCTCGTGACCGTCCATCTGGAATGAATGACACGTTCTCAGTGTGGAATACCTGTTTGATTATTCAGTATGTTATGCAGCCAGTCTCGTGACCGTCCATCTGGAATGAATGACGCGTACTCGGTCTGGATATTCAGTATGTCATGTATGGTAATGCAAGCTAACAAGTGACGAAACACGGATATACAACAGTATTTAATATTAATAATATTGTAAATAACTTCATATTCCAAACGAGTGTTAGTTTAATTACTTCTTTAGACACATTTATCGAATAACTTGCGACGTCGGAGTGTTAAAAAGCCATGATATATGTATCTTAATACACTAGTGTAATACATATTGATGCAAATGAATTTCGGTCTTTTCCGTTTAGCACGGTGTGGGCCAAAATTGCCTCGTCGATTTCCGTAACCGTCACAAATACCAAATTACGACAATCGACGCGGTAGTTCAGTTGTACGGTGCCTTACAGAGAAGACAGTGTCAGCATATGACGTCATCGACGTCATCATACAAACATACGACGTTATCATACGACAATTATATATAGGCAACTACAAAACAAAAAGCTCCTTGGGGCGTTTATTTTGAGTTCATTTATACTGTAAAGTGTTATGAATGTGTTTCTAGTTGATGTTTTCTGCTTTTTTTTTCCGATTTTAGGTACTTCTTAATAATTATTTGTTTGTACTTTTGAATTGTTATTTTGTAATGAATTGTTTGTATTTTTTATACGCCCGTTTGAAAAAAGGGACGTATTATGGTATGGGGTTGTCTGCCTGTCCGTTTGTCCGTCTGTTCGTCCGTCCGCCAACCAACCGGCGATTCATAGGTTAATCACCATTGTTGAAAGCAGGAACCCTATTGCTTTTGGGGTCAAATGTCAAGGTTACTGACCTTTTATGAATTCCACATGGTAACCTCAAAACCGTAAAATCTACACTCATAAGGCTTCATAGGTTCATCGGCCTTGTTGTAAGCAGGCACCCATTTCTTTTGGGCTCAGTAGGTCAACGGTCAAGGTCATACAGACCTTATATTGAAATATGCATTCCACACATTAAATTCAAAACCGTAACACCTGCTCATAAAACTGCATAGGTACATTGCCTTAATTGAGAGGAGGTACCCATTTGTTTTTGGGGCCAGTAGGACAAATGTCAAGGTCAAAGAGACCTTATATGGAATCATGCATATCGCACAATAAATTCAAAATCCTAACACCTGCCCTCATAAAACTTCTTAGGTACATTGCCCTATGTGAAAGAAGGAACCCTATAGTTTTTTGGGGCTAGTAGGTCAAAGGTCAAGGTCATCATGACCTTTTCTGGAAATAGGCATTCCATCTGATAACTTCGAAACCATCAAACCAACACATATGAAACTTCGTAGGTGAATTGCCTTTGGTGAGAGGACGTACTCTATTGATTATGGTTCAGTGGGAATATGGTCAAGGTGACCATGACCTTATATGGAAATAGACATTCTTCGCAATAACTTCAAAACTATAACACCCACACTGAAGAATTTGATAGGTTTATTGACTTTGGTGAGAGGAGGAACCCTTTTGATTATGGGTCATTTTGTCAAAGGTCATGGTCACCGTGACATTATGTGGAAATAGGCATTTTGTGGGATAATTTCAAAACCATAACACCTACACTCACGACACTTCATGAGTACATTGCCCTTGGTAAGAGACACTATTGTATTTCATTGGAGTTAGCAGGTCAATGGTCACGGTCGCTGTGACCTTATGTTGTACTATGCATTCTGCGCGATAACATCAAAACCATAACACCATAACACCCCCACTTCGTATGTGCATTGACATTGGCATGAGAAAGACCTTATATTGTTTTTGGGGTCAGTATGCCAAATAGCAAGGACATCATGACCTTGTATGACCTTATTTGGAAATACACATTCCGCCAAATAACTGTGCAACCACAACCCTTGCACTCATGAAACTTCATAGATGCATTGCGTTTAGTCAGAGGAGAAACCCTTTTGCTTTTGGGGTCACTAGGTCAAAAGTCAAGGTCACCAGTTGATATTCAAAGTGATAGCAGGAGTATAATACCTACACTAATAAAACTTTGTAGATAAATTGCCCTTGGTGAGAGGAGAAACCCTATCACTTTTAGGCTTAGTTGGTCAAAGGTAAAGGTCACACATGACTTCATATGGACATACACATTGCAAATGACAATCCCGGAAATATGATACCCACACGTATTAAACTTCATAGGTGCATTGTCCTTGGTTAGACAATGACTGAATCCTCTCTGAAACTTGTAACTATTAGACCTACAATTATTGAAGAAATAGGATCCAAGTTAAAACTACAACCTCTATGAAGTTATAGCTTAGTAGGTCAGATGTCAAGGTCACTGTTACCTGATCATGACAAATTCCTTCCCAGCTGTTATTCACGAATATTTGATCTACAGTCTTGAAGCGTTATACATATAGTGCTTTTGGTTAAACAACATCCTCTATCAGTTTTTTTTGTTAAAAGGTCAACGGTAAGGGTTATATTGACCTATCGCCTAGGAAATGCTTTTAGCATAACTACGAAATTCCCTACCTTCACCGGATACCCATGATAGATTCTTATATTCCAACCCGAGGTATAAGCTACTAACGTTTTGAATGTTTTCCTGCATACCGGATGTTAGTGCGCGTGAATTTTATCTCGACCCTAGGGTGAGATGAAAATATCTAGCCCCGGTAAAATGACGGATATCCTTGTCCGGTATACAAGAAATATGTTTCTACCGATATAATACACAATCAGATATGTTATGAATCATCATACTAATGCTACATAGTGTATTCCTTCAAATGTATACCAACCTTCCTACAGCCAGAGATATACATTAATGTATACCAACCTTCCTACAGCCACAGATATACATTAATATACTTTCAACTCAATAACTAAGCTTAATATATAGAGAGAAATACATGCTTCTGTATATAGTAACAGTACTCTGGGATTTTGACCCCGTGACCTGAACGCAATTCCAACCTTTCAGAATCTGAGAGGAATGTATTGGAAAGGTTTCTATATGCTCCACCAATCTAAAGTAAATAAGCGAAAACTAGTTATCTATATATAAAAACCTTGCTTGACACAGTGGTATGCAATCCTATCCCAACCGGTTGTTAATCAATTAGTTTAAAGGTTTCTTCACTGATCGATATAACTTCATAAAATAAACATGGGGAAGGGTGGGGGAGGTGGCTTGTGATTAGAGGAACTGGTGTGAGTAACACAATGCATACAATTTAAACTTGTCTGAGCTTTTATTGGTAAAATATTAGTTACAATAGTATTTTACATTATATATATGTTTATTAGTTTATACATCATCATATGTTCATAGGTTTATACATTATACATATGTTTATTAGTTTATACATTATACATATGTTTATTAGTTTATACATTATACATATGTTCATAAGTTTATACATTATACATATGTTTATTAGTTTATACATTATACATATTTTCATATGTTTATTCATTATTCATATGTTTATTAGTTTATACATTATACATATGTTTATTAGTTTATACAACAAACATATGTTCATAGGTATATACATTATACATATGTTTATTAGTTTATACATTATACATATGTTTATTAGTTTATACATTATACATATGTTTATTAGTTTATACACTATACATATGTTCATAAGTTTATACATTATATACATATGTTTAGTATTTTATACATTATACATATGTTCATAAGTTTATACATTATACATATGTTTATTATTTTATACATTACATAATTTTCATAAGTTTATACATTATACATATGTTCATAAGTTTATACATTATAGGTATGTTTATAAGTTTATACATTATACATATATTTATTAGTTTATACATTATACATATGTTATTAGTTTATACATTTCATTTATGTTCATAAGTTTATAAATTGTACATATGTTTATTAGTTTATACATTATAAATATGTTCATAAGTTTATACATTAAACATGCTTTGTTGGACCTCATTTTTAACAGAACTCATTCTTCACACATTACATGTATAGGATGTATAGAAACACATTTGTGAAGAATACGGTCGCAGTCTTCACATTTTGCAAATGTCACCAATGCGTTCGGGCCTTTTGGCGATTTTTAACAAAAATGAATCTTTCACACTTGTGTTAAGAAAGTTTTAGAATGTTGGTTTGTAATCACTTTAACATCACAAACATGAGTTTGAGCCGGGTTGTGGTCAAAACTTTTCACGTCTGGAAACTGTCTGGGTTATGGGACTACCTTGGTCTAAATGCCCGATATACTGCTTCACTGCGCATGTACCGTTGCACTCAAAAGGTCAATTTAAATTGACGGCTATTTAGCAAGAAAAGACAACTCTGCGAAGGAAGTTGGAAACCGTAGAGGCATATGCTCATGTAAACTTCTTTGATACACCGACAACGGGTGATGAAAAGAGGTGCCGAATATCGGACGGAGATATGATCGAATCCGCGACATCCGGATTCACAATCAACGCGCTACCGACTGCGCTACCGGGCCCGACAACATATTCCTAAAGGTAATAGATATCACGAAAATAGGTGTTAGACTTTTAATGCAATATTAGCGGAACTAGTAAAGTTTGGCCTTAACTTATAAAATGTATCTTGAGTTAAACTATTAATTCACCATTAAACGAAACGATGTGCGCGTACACCATCCAGGTCAGGGTCATAATCTTATGTTGAAAATTGAAACTGACTTTCAAATCCAGAGGTCGAAGGTTAGATTTGCACCTGATCCCGGTCACCGCCACCGTATTTTTTCTGTAGTCATTTTTTTCCCACCGCTTCTTCAAGTAGGACATTTCGACAGCCAGTAAGTCAGACTGACAGACGGACGGACAGACAGACAAACATGAGAAAGGACGGACGGAAGGAAGGATGGACGGAAGGACAGACAGATGTCTATTTTATTGTTACTTTTTATCGCATTAAAGTTTACTTTTACTATAACTTCACGAAAATAGCTATTAATTGGATAGCAAATACAATTGTAAAAGTTGCACGATTTGAAGCCATGTGGAGTCGATATATAAACATTGGTAAAATAGGCATATAGATACAGATTTATTTGAATTTACTAAACCTCAATGAAATACTCCAAACTACAGGGACACCACAACAATCGACATAGTAAAACACTATTGTCTACTTCTCAATATTTTTCTTTACAGTTGTTTCCCTTTCTATTGTAAGTTCTAGAAAATGTTTTGTATTAAATTGTATTTCCAAAAACAAAATTAATCCATACATATTCTTACAGTTAATACAGCTTCATCATAGACATACTAAATGCCTGCAATAACCTAGAAAAATCCTATGTGCATATATATGTAAATAATATGTGTATTCGTGTGTGTGGTATATATATATGAGTGAGTATCCGCACAAAGGTGTATATATGAGAAAATACTAATACAGGTGTATATATATAAGAAACACAAAATAGCGCATGCTTGAAATTAAGCTGAAACAGATATATAAATAAAATGTATAATAATGCATAATTGATGATATATTGCTACAGTTCTATATAAAATACATAATGGTGCATATTTGATATTGATGCATATCTATACATAAAATACCTAAGTGTGCATATTCGACAGTATATATGCATAGTTGAAAATATACAAATGCATATATTTTACACAAAATGCATGAATACATAATTTAACATTAATTTAGTTATTGGAGTTGTTACTGACCCGCTACAGAAATATGTGGGGTCAGTAAGAATTTTAGAGGGCGAGGCAACAGCAGAGTCCCTCTATATATCTGACTGACCCCACATATTTATGTAGGTGGTCAGTAACAAACCCAATAACAGATTTATTGCATCGAGCACCTCTTTTAAGGCAAACACCGATATTTTTCCCATTTTAATGGATCACCAACGTCATTGAGACGTTCGCGCAATTTCATGTCACGACGTTTAGGCCATGAGCCAAGACCCATTTTTTTCGATATTGCTACCGACTCAGGTGACAAATTCTACCATTATTGTTTAGAACGAGCAATGTCTATAGATGATTGATCCATGATTGCAGGCTGGAATGGGTAGCTTATACTATATAAATTCGAACAATAATAGGTGTATCATTGTAGCCCTGGCATCAAATGTTGAATACTGAACATTTATATTTTTTGATAATTGTTAATATACTTTTGAAATATGCAATTAAGTTTATAATTCGTATTAGTTTAATATCGAATGAATAAGCTTTGGTTCAGCATTGCATTCTGCTTAAAATCACTTTTTTGCTTAAATTTTCAAGGTCAAATTACCCCACCCACAATTGACACATATGTTATTCATTAAGATTAATACTTATTTTTGTTACATTATATGTATAAAATTGAAAGAATCAGTAATTCACAACATTTCTACGATGATTTAATTATTATATTATGAATAAGGGATTGTTTAGATAGATCATTAATGAATGTATGTACTATGCAACGTTCATGCCTTTGCTTGCATATGTAAGATCGGCAAGCCTGAACAGAGGATACACGCATAGAACAGGAAGTGTAAGTCTTCCTAAAAATAATTGAAACATCACTATTATTTTAATTTTCTGATATATTCATACTGCACACATTCCAAAGTCCACAGTCGCTTTTTGTAAGTCCAATGTTAGATGTATGCATTATTATATATGTATTATGATTAAGACATGTTGAATTTGTATTACACATATAATACAGACACGACGCAATAGTTAATACATACAAACACAAAATCCAATTAGATGTCTATTTCAAAGCTTTTTAATTGCAATTTATGTCTATTTTAACGATGTTTAACAGAGTTTGAATTACCCCACCCAGACAAATCACAATAAAGAAGTATGCATATGCAATTGAAAACTATTATATGCATTTGAAGAAGAAGGGTAATACATAAACTACCTGTACTAACTACTTACCGTGGCAAATCCACCTGAGGACCCGGTCACACTGTTGCAAAACAACAACATATAATCCATAAATATATTTACCCATTCACCACAAATATGGTATTTTTCGGTAATGATTATGTAAAGAAAAACTTGCAAGAAATATGCAATCCTTTCTGGAAGGATGTTTACACAAGTCTTAACATCTTACTTGATGTTAAAAAATCATTGTCATGGAAAGATTTCTTAACACAACCGTTATGGCACAATAGTAACATTACGATCGGAAGATCATGTCCTTTTTATAAACAATAGGTCATTGACCTTGAATCTCTACTGATAGGTTTTGACAGCTAGATCAGCATTTCTGTGAAGTTTCATAAAAATCTGTCAAGTAGTTTTAGAGGAGTAATCGATACAAGATTTTATTATATAACTCTATGTAAACAAAGATGACCTCTGACAGCCATGTTTAATGTCGAATCAAAATAATGTTCAACAAGGACCAACATCATGTAATGCTGATCATTTTAGAAAAAAATCCATATCAATATCACTTATATTTTTCAAGAAGTAGTTGCTACAAATTTGTTTTTTTTAACAATATTTTTAGCCATAGCGGCCATCTCGAATTTTTGTACGACCTGCACTTTTGTTAGAATCAACTAGACAGCATGAGCAACCTTCCTTTGAAGTTTCATGAAAATCCGTCGAGTAATTTCAGAGGAGTAGTGGCCACAATATTTCCTATATAACTCTATCTAAACAAAGATGGCCACTGGCGGCCATATTTGACATGGCATCGAAATGAATCTTGGTTAGAATCAAGTAGATCGCACCAGTAATTTTGGTAAATGTTCCAATTAAATATCACAGTTTTTGAGAAGTTGTCGCCACAAAATTGCATTTATAGTATATATTTTTAGCTATGGAGGCCATCTTGAATTTCCGGCCGACCTGAATTTTGCAAGGATTAACTAGACATCAAAATACGCATTGCACTGGAATGTGTTCTCTCTGTGCACATATAGTTTACACCTGGGGTTATTTAAGGTTTGTAGTTTGTTATATATACATGCACATATAGGTAGTTAAGGAAACATGCAAAAACCTCCAGTGCTTCAGTTAAAAGTCAGTATTCTGTGTGAATATAACGTCCAACGTGACGTGGTCGTCTTTATACATGTACGTCTTTATACAGGTACGTCTTTATACATGAAGGCAATTCTATGACGTTTTACATTCAAATAAAATTCCATTAAACATAAAATAAAAATTCCAATAAAATTACTGTTCATATATATATCTTTTTAATTCGAATAAACACCTGACAGCTAAGCCAGATAGGAAACAGTATAAGCCGAACAACTTTAAATTTGGTACGGAGTTTAAACTTCCTTTTCCAAACATATTTCACCTTAAACAATAATATGTCGATGACATGTTTTTGAGATATATGAAGGTAAGTATATTAGTTATTCGATAACATATTAGAATACATGTTTTTAAGTGTACTGCCTTGTATAGCCCAAGGAGAAAAAGTAAGATTTTATTGGTAAAAGGAGACATTTTGAAAAAAAAAAGGAAAAATATTTCCTACGAATACATGTTTTTTTTCTTCTCCATAATGATATATACAGTCTCCCCCACAAGATACAAAATCAGCTCCTATAGGAGCCAGAGATAAAATCATGATACAGATACAATCTCACCAGGTAGCAGCCTTTTAATGACCCCTAACAAATTAACTGCAATAAAAGTAGCCAGTGCTAATGTAGAACAGCTGGCATATCTGAGAGGCTCATTCTGCAGGAGAACAATAAGATCGAGTATAAATGGACACTATCATGAAAAAAAAACAATGCACTTGATGAAAATTCAGTTTATTTTATATATAGTGTTACTAGCATAGACTTATTTAATACAAATGGAAATTGTATCAGTTGCTGTAAAATTAGAAAAATATTGTTTTACTTACTAATAGTATACAACAACTTAGATTGTATTTTTAATAATTGTATTTTTCTGTCAAATCTTTGACAGTTCTCAGTAATTATAACATTATCAAAAATAAGTACACTTTGTAGTAATATAGTATAAATCTATTGATGTACATAATGTGCATGCATATTTAGAAATCCTCATTATCACATCAATATATATACTTAAAACCCTCATTTCACCACATCAATATATATAACCCTCATTTAACCACATCAATATAATTATATACTCGAGGGCTTAAAAAACCCATCAGAAACAACAGATTATATCAAAGTTTAAAGAGACACACGGCAATTTTTTTTTAAACTCGCGGTGTCCCATTACTTTTTCTACATAACTTACATTTGTTCAATTATTAATATTAATTATGAGAAGAGTATAAAGAAAACTCTTTTTGCAAATCACTAACTGTTGATTATATTGTACCAATAATATATTTTAACCTATGAAAATATAAAAAGATAAATTGAAAACTCAAAATTGTATTGACTTATATGCAAGCAGGTTTAAAGTCAAATGATTCTTTATTAATAAATCGAATCGCCAGTTTTAATGCTTGATAAAAACTCAACAAGATTGCCATGTGTCCCTTTAATATCTTATATTAAAATCAGTTGTGGGTATAAATCATTTCATATTCACTTCATCAAATGAAACTCTCAAAATTGATTATTGAGAAAAACGTTTTTTAATAAGTGTTTTTGACAATTTAAAAGGTCGAGACCTTAGTTTAACTGTTGCATGTAAATGATATTGAAACTATATACACGAGGTGTTTTTAAACTCATTGAATATATGTTTGTTTGCTATTGTCACATTTTACAAACTATTCTGTATTCTATAGATATGACTTGTTGAAGTGTTAAATAAGGCAATCACAAATAAAGTTACATGTATTAAATACACATACATGATCATGCTTTTTGGTAAGTAAAAAGACAATATGACATACACTATGTATGATTCTATAACGTATATGCAGGGGTGGATCTAGTATTTTCGAATATTTTAGTTATGATCACATGTAAAACGCTCAATTTAATCATCTAATCAAGATTCTGGGTAAGTGAAAGAAGACAATGTGACACACACTATACATGTATCTATAATGTATCTGCATGGGCGGATCTAAAATGTTCCATTTGTTGGAGGATATGAATTGATAAGTGTTAAAATAGGTATAGCAATGCACTAATGAAGATTGTGGGCAATTGTAACGAAATACAAGTCAACTATACAAAAACTATACATGCATCTATGCCCTGTATATGTATCTACAGGGGGCGTATATTAAGGATTTGCAATTTCCTTGTGGCGGGGCCTGGGGGTATTTTGAGGAAATGGGATGCGTGTCCTTTATCTTTACACGTCCCGTAACAAGACATGTTATGTTAAATTACATCTAAGTAATTGGTCATTTCATCGTATCGACTTTGATGTTGATGTTAAGGGGCGTTTTCTTCATAATCCGCTTTGCGGTATTGTGTCAAGCTGACGTTTTTTTGAAGAGATTGACTGGTGCAAAACATGGCAATTCTTCAAAACTCTCAAAATGACTTTCCTTCCCAAAGTTATACTCTATCTCATTTGAAGAGTTTTTGATGTGTAGACTCATCATTATGTGAACACTAAATATGAACGAAAACCACAAATGTACGCTTTATAACATCTTGTAAGTTTTTGTCAGAGATGTAACTATTCTCCTCAGACCTCTGGTTTCATAATCAATGCTCAGTATCATCTCATAACACACTCAACTCTGTGGATGCTTATCAGTAAGCAGTAATAAAACATGGTTGGGAAATGCTGTCCAGGCAATGTATCATGGTCATTAACAAGTGTTTATCTGGACATCCTGCTGGGGGAATAACAGTACTGGTAATATTTATGATAGCAATGAATTTCTGGGGTTTTCAGTCTGATCTGTACCTTGTACGTAGGACTGTATAGGGTCCTATAGAAACCACAGCGTTCGAACGCAATGGCATCGTAGGTCCGCACTGTACTGCAAACAAGGACTTGAAACAACAATGAAAGAGACAAAAAACAACAGAAAGGGTGGTGAAAACAGGGTTACCGACTTGGAACGGTCAGTAGGCAATAAGGCCTACTGGTTAGCTTGAATCGATTTTATATACGCACAATCCTCGCTATTATCCTGTCTTCAGCGCCCAAATAGACAAGACAGTGTAAACAAAACTACATCCCATCAAAAGGAATTCTCTAACAACCAAGTCCACATCCAGAGAAACTAACTAAAGATACACATACAAAATAATAAACATCTCAGGATGTATCCAGAATCGTACTGAACAACCATAGTAGTTGCAGTTAAAGAGAAAACCAATCTAGGGTACGATCAGAAAACCCGAGGGACGAAAGCTCATGCACCCACCTCCCTTAGTTGGGGTTTCAGTAGGTACAATCATAGAGTCCCAAGAGGTAGTCCAGTCATCGCACAAGTGGAAAGTGAAGCGTAATGACTGACTGTAGAGGGGTCAATCACTAAACATGCAGTGCGCTGTAAAACCAAAGGGTTATATCCTTTTCTGACGAACTTCCTGATTAAACCTGCAAAGCGGTCAGGAAACCCGTCAGACCCCTTTAACTTTCGAAGTTTATAGACCACATCTCCATAAAATGAGGGTTGTGATATGCCTAGTCGACCCTAACTTCTGTTTCATTAGCAAATATCTTGTACATCAAGATAATGAAACACACTTTGTCTTTAACTGTAAACATCTGCACACCAAATAGATTGAATTTATTGTTGTGTAACACAACACACTCATTTGTATTTAAATGAATTCTACGAAATTGTGTGAAAATAGTATGCAATCATCAAGTAACTCAAGCTAGTAATATTTTATGTTTTAGGGTTAATTCTTACGATTTAGGCGGACAGTAATGTATGAAAGCCATCGCAGCTAAACACAGTCAATAGTGTCATGGTCTTTTACAATTAATAAAATATACTTGAATGGTAGCTGAAAAGAATGATATTGGCTCCAGCGAAAAATGATGTGTTAACAACAGAATATGCACAATACTGCAGTTTTGCAGGTGAGAAGGTTCTAGGTCCATTCCGCATAGTTTCATCTCGATGTTAATGAAGGGGGTGACTCCTGTTGGTGACATATAACCTTATTGCTTCGGTGTGCCGTAAAACCTAATTCAATTCAAGTCATTACAGTGCAGTTAAAGCTATTATTTTATGGTCATAATATATATAAACTCGTCAGTGCAGTTACCTCCCTTAGTTATACAGATATACGTGAACACGTTAACTAGTTTAGTTACCTCCAGTAGTTATACATAACGTGAACGGAGTCAGACCGATGAAAATCAACCCATTGAGCGCAATGCAAAAGGCTATTTTATGATCATAATATATAAACGCGTCAGTGCAGTTACCTCCCTTAGTTATACATTATACGTGAACACCTCTAATAGTGTAGTTACCTCCCTTTGTATACATTTCTCCATTTACAAATTGATATTGTCGATATATGTGTTTGTTATATATTCTTCAACAAGAGATAACTGATGGTAGTTTTGGTGAATTGGAATATTGATCGAATCAAACAATATACGCATTTATTATATAACCTATAAATAGACGCGTTTTCATTGGCTAAAAAGTATTTTTTTAGAAAAAATATCTAGCGATATTGACCTGTTTTTTTGATATTGACCTGTTTTTTTGATATTGACCTGTTTTATATAATTGTTTTTTTGATATTGACCTGTTTTATATAATTGTAAATTGAGGGTTATATAATAAAACAGTTATGGACTTTTCAGCTGTTATACATGATGTTGATATGTACCAAAAAATCATTATTGACCTCGGCTATCGCCTCGGTCAATAATGATTTTTTTGGTGCATATCACATCATGTATAACAGCTGAAAAGTCCATAATTGTATAATATTCAACGCCAAGGTATGAACTTCTTATTTAGATCTCATTAACTATGTATGTGTAATAATACTTCATTGACATTGTCATTGTATATATTGTACAATATACGTACATGGACTGATCTACAAGTTGTTACAACATAAGTTGCAGTTCTCTCCATTCCGGCAGAACATGTATGTGATTGTCATGTAATAATACAGTTAAATACGAATTGCTTAATTCTTAGTCTTAATTCAAGATCAATATCAATATTTGTCTACACTTTTATACAGGCTCCTGATCTCCGGAATTACGTCCTCAATTATTGTTTAATGGTGATGATCTTGCATCAGTTAACATACATCAATGGGGCATGTTAAAAAATGAGGCAAAAATGTGACATTGGAGGTCAAAATTAAACATAACTTTAAA
Source organism: Cyrtodaria siliqua (assembly GCA_037043455.1). Lineage (NCBI taxonomy): Eukaryota > Metazoa > Mollusca > Bivalvia > Adapedonta > Hiatellidae > Cyrtodaria > Cyrtodaria siliqua. The sequence goes on from JAWPHD010010519.1 coordinate 34,544, forward strand.
CCTTTACTTTCCATCATAAACTTACCGTGACATATTTCAAGTTAACCATGTTAACATAACACAGCTTTTTGCAATTAACATATTTATGGGAAGTAAAAACTGTTTTTTTCACATCTTCTAGCATTATCAGAAAGTAACAGAGCCATATTTTTTCATTCTCATGTGATAAGCCGGGATACATTGACTTAAAATGTTATTCGTATTATGCCAAAACAATTTTTTTCTTCTGATTTTTTGATTTTCCTGATTGTTTTCTTTGTCATGTTTGTTAAGTATTATTTGATAACGTTTGGATTTCCAATTTAATCCATCTCAATAAATGATATAAGTTTTTCATCATGTTCATTACAAGTATTAAAGTATACAGCATTGCAAGTAAACATTTGAGATTGATCGAATAACTCTTTTTGCTGTACTAATCAATACAAAAAGCATATCCGTAGTTTAAACATTTGTTACACTCCTGATGCTGATATTAGATTAGTGTAATGGAAGAAAGAACAGTTTTGACCAGTTAAAGTATCAATTGATTTAGAAATAGATTTAAATATGTGTACACTATATTAAGATTGAATATGAAGATATATATACTAAATGGAGTTATTGGTATTAAAAGATCATCATGTGACGAAAACAAACTTGGAAAATATTTACTTGAATTTTGTAAAGCCTATTGTTTGTATAGTGTAAACGGACGGTTTGGTAAGGAGAGTATACTTAGTTAAGTCAAACGGGTTACATTAGTGTTCTAGATTACTACCTTATTTCCAAAAGCCTTATTGATTGTATCTAGTTGATTTTAAAGTGGACGCAAGATCAGAGTCTAAACATCTTTGAGTAATATTGTCCTTACGCGCAAGTGCTTCATTACCCACGCATGTTGGTAATGAACAGGTCAGTGGGCAGTGTCTTTTTTTACTTTTGTGGGAAGGAGGCCGTGGCCCTTTAGAGGGGGAAACATTAGACGTGATTTGGAAAAAGGGGGAATTTTGACAATGTTAAAATAAAGAAGAAAGATAGTATTTTTTATATGTATTAAGTCTCAATCTTTCATTTAATATTAAATTCACATCAAGAACATGCATGTTTGATGGACATATAATGGATGGTCAACTAAGAAACAAAAATTTTTTTTTTGAGAGGAACTTTTCTCACAAAAGGGGAAAAAACATATTTTTTGAGGAGGGGAAGGTTCGGTCCCAAATTACTCTTAAAAAAGGCACTGGTGGGGTGATAACCACTACACTACCGATATTTGACGATACTTTGTAAGATGTTTTACACTAAGTAGGCATTACACAACAAAATGAAGTTGTCTTGCGAATGAATCTTAGTTCGATTTTGATACGGTATTGTTTTAAACGACACAATGTTAATTTACATCTGCGACATGATGAACTATAATTATAATACATCTTGAGGCGCGTTATACAATGTACAGTTATTTTCCATTGTGATGGATAGTACTAAACAAAAAGCTATATAGCTCAGTGATAGTACGTCTGACTTAATCAGAACCTCGAGTGTTCCAGTCCTGGGATGTGGTGTCCTGCATTCATGTGATTACGTAAATACACAAATTCGCCATGAGCTGGTGAAAGCATGAATCCGAAATAAAGACAATACAAAGCCGAGTGTCTGTATTTGTAACGCTATGTATGTGAATATGAAGTTTATACCCCATGTTAACCGTTGGGACAAATAGACTTATGTACTAACATAAAATACAATCTAGATTTGAAAAACAAAATAACAGCGGACTAAAAGTAATCGAAAATCAATCTTGTTACGTTTTTATATGTACCGAATGTAAGTCAGTAGTGTAGAGGCTAACCTTACATATCTGTTTAAATGTATTTCCGTGGCCGAATGGGTAAACCTACGCCTCTCACTGCTGCGGGTTCGAATCTCACTGGGAGCTCGAGTTGTAAGTGAGGAAGTATCAATTCTTACGGATGGTGGGAGGTGTACAGTACTGGTTCTACCCAGGAACAGTAGGTGGTCTACCTCCACCATAAAAAAAAAATCGGCCTTCATATATAACCTTGAACAGACTCAATAAAACCGAGTTTGCTACTTTTATCTCTTGTTTTTGTGCTTGTTGCTTCCAAGGGATCCACTTTTCAGTATTTATTTACATGTGTTGAAAATGACATAAAGCAACATGGAAACAAACAACCTGTTTCTTGTTAATTCTGGAAAATTGAGACAGTACGACCATTTGTAACTTCTTTTCTTACTATGACATCTTAAACATAATTTTACAAGGTTTCCAAACAGTAACTCCGGTAATATTATATATTTCCCATTGTATAACGAGGTTTTTGATCGATCATCATTTCATTTGGTCAAGGTCAGTGTTAGCGTTACTATAGATAGAAAAACAATATGTGTTTGTCATAATATCGTTAGAAATGTAAAAAGAGGACATGTCAGACATGTTCCTAAACATATGGATATGAGGCTTGATATTGCTTTAAAGGTTACTCTGGTCAAGGCTACTAGTGTCTCTATTACATGTATTATATGAAAAAGAAACAAATCTTCAGATAAAAACATCTTGGTTTAAAGGTGGATTCCAAGATCCTTTGATACCATTTTCTCCAAGGTTGCTTTGGTCAAGCTCAAATAATTTACATAGAGCCATGGTTTTAGTCCACTAAGTTAATTTTCGTTTAAGGTCTAACATAACTGTTTCTATAAATTGGAAGGTTTCCACCCAGTATATTTAAAGCTATTAACTTAAGAGACAAATGTGTGTTCAACTATCTTGTGATATCGTCAGAACATTTTAAATTACTTCCACGGGTCATGGTCACTGTATAAACATATTGTTGGATTCCAGAGCCGCCACTGGGGGAGGGGCGGATATATATGCATACGGGAGCTCATTCTACTCTTACTATCGCATTGACTCTTATGCGTGTTTGGAGGAAATCAACAGGTAAGATGGTTGCCGATTTATCCGTCCATCCAGAGATCTTGTCCGGAGCATAACTCTAGAACTACTTATGGGACTACAATGCAACGTCAAACACGATAACTGAACAAGGAAGTGCTATGCATAACCAGCATGACTCTATCAAAGAGTTAATACCCTGTGTAATGTTATACGTATAATTCTTGTTCGGAGCGGAGCATAACCCATAAACTACTTTTGGGTCTGCAGTGAAACTTCACTTAATGATACTTCAGGCTTATAGCTATACCTTCATTCAAAATAGAGTCATGCCCTTTGTAAGTTTATACTTATAATTCATTTCCGGGGCATAACCCAGGAACTACTACCAGGCCTGCCAAATCTCCGGATTTTTCAGTCGCTTTCCGTATCTCCGAATTTAAGTGTACAATCTCCGGATTTTCCATCAAAACAAAATGATCATGATATAACAGCTATATTTTCACAGTTTATCAGCTATTTCCCGAATTTGTCCTGTTACGCTCCCTAGTCGGCGAGTATTTGCAAGTGTCGAATTAATGGGGGTCGTCCGTGGAAGCACTGTCTGAATATTAAATTAACACCTAAGGATATCATTAGTTTCTTCAGTGACATAACGACATGTGCATATCTGTGGCTTCTTTAATTTGTCAAGCTAATTGAAATAGCAAGTGTGAGGAACTAGCAAATCCTTAGGTTGTGTATCACTATAACAGCTACGATGACTATAATTTGTTTAAGAGTTATAAAGACTGTATTTGCATTTAGCAGGCCTATGTGTAATAAGTTAAGTGCACTTCCCTGAACAAACAGTTGTGGCAGAAATTTAACCAAGTGTTTCTAATCGAATTATGCAGTCCTCCCTTAAAACTATTTTTGTTGAAGTATGCTTATCTATTATTTTATATTATTTAAATTTGTGCTTTAAAACAAACGTGTGAACATAAAGTCTGCGAATTAAAAAGATAAGTGCGAAAATAAAGTTGCGCTCCAAATTTTTATTTTAAAATGATTACCCTTTGTAATTATATTCTCATAATTACAATTTGTGTTCGGGGCATAACTGAAGAAATAAAATGACTGGGATCAAACAATGACAGTGGGAAATGAGCAATGTGTCTGTCTGTCTCCATCTGTCTGTATGTTGTCTGTACGTCCGTCTTGTTTTAATGTTATTGCTTTTGAACCCCATATGAGAAGATCTACATACATTTTTCATTCTGTATAGTTTTAACTGTATACTTTATGTCAACTGATAGAACTTCATATAACTTCAAACAACGTATCAATCGGTCCCATCGATGCGCTTGTTACACGCAGACGATATTAATTATGTCATACACATCAAACTGAATTATTACATAATAACATTTTGAGTATCCATATAATTTTTTTCAGAAACCGCATTACGACAACAAAACAATAGACAAAGTCGTCTTTCAATAAACATGGATACAGGACGGTTGACGTTCCCGTGCACGATGTGCAGTAAAGGATTTACCACGTCAGGCAATCTTAACAGTCACATGCTTATACATACAGGTGAGAAACCATATACTTGTAGCCTGTGCAGTAAAGGATTTACCCAGTCAGGCAGTCTTAACAGTCATATGCGCATACATACATGTGAGAAACTATATACGTGTAGCGTGTGCAGTAAAGGATTTATCAGGTCAGGCGATCTTAACAGTCATATGCGCATACATACAGGTGAGAAACCATATAAGTGTAGCGTGTGCAGTAAAGGATTCACCCACTCGGGTCATCTTTACAGTCATATGCTTATACATACAGGTGAAAAACCTTATAACTGTAGCGTGTGCAGTAAAGGATTTACCGTGTCAGGCGATCTTAACAGGCATATGCGCATACACACTGGCGAGACACCATATAAGTGTAGCGTGTGCAGTAACAGATTTACCACGTCAGGCCATCGTAACAGTCATATGCTCATACATACAGGCGAGAAACCATATAAGTGTAGCGTGTGCAGTAAAGGATTTACCAGGTCAGGCAATCTTAAAAGTCATCTGCGCGTACATACTGGTGAGACACCATACAAGTGTAGCGTGTGCAGTAAAGAATTTACCAATACAGATAAGCTAAAAAGTCATATGCGCGTACATACTGGTGAGAAACCATATAAGTGTAGCGTGTGCAGTAAAGGATTTACCAGGTCAGGCAATCTTAAAAGTCATCTGCGCGTACATTCTGGCGAGACACCATATAAGTGTAGCGTGTGCAGTAAAGGATTTATCAAGTCAGATAAGCTTAAAAGTCATCTGCGCGTACATACTGGTGAGAAACCATACAAGTGTAGCGTGTGCAGTAAAGGATTTACCACGTCAGGCAATCTTAACAGTCACATGCTTGTACATACGGGTGAGAAACCGTATTAGTGTAGTGTGTGCAGTAAAGGATATACCATGTCTGGCCATCGCTACATTCATATGCGCATACATACAGGTGAGACACCATATAAGTGCAGCGTATGCAGTTAATGATTTACCATGTCAGATAAGCTTAAAAGTTATCTGCGCGTACATACTGGCGAGACATCATATAAGTGTATCGTGTGGAGTAAATGATTTGCCATGTCTATCAAGCTTTACAAACACGTGCGTATGCATACATACGAGACACCAGATACTTGAAGCTAGCGCATTGCAGAATTTAGTCAGAATTTAGTCAGAATTTAGTCATTTAAGGCACCTTTAAAGACATTTGTGCATTCGTGCATCTGGACAACCACTTAGGTCAAGTGTATCATATGGACCATATGGACAGTCATGACGTATATAAGTACTATACATATATTAAAGGCATGTGTGTTTGGCAAAGTATTTAACAAACTGATCTTTAAAATATCCGTGAAGACTAATGAAGGAGAGGTAACATGTAAAAGTAGTCTGTGGATCACAGTATTTGTCCAGTTAACTGATTTCATATACCCGCAATATTCTATGAGATGAAGGAACCTTTACAACAACATATATAACTCCCGTCGAGTAGACGTACAATGTTCACTGTTCATACATGCATGACAAACTATTTGATTGAACTGTCATCCCGATACATATAACATACCCTGTGTGGGAACCAACCATTCTATTTTTATATACAACCCGATACAAATGATAGTATAGCCACTTGTTGAACTAGATTGGTACGTGAGAAGTCGAAAACTTTAATATACTCAAAGTGAAATCCCGGCTGGTACAGAAACTCCAATGCTGATGACTGATATACACAGTGTTGGAAACGTACTATGTCTTTAGTTTAAATCCGGATTTATATATCATACTTGGAGAGAATCAATACTGATATGGCAATGTATATAATATGCCGATAATTTAAAAGGTAACATGCTTGACGTATGTTATGCAGCCAGTCTCGTGAGCTTCCATCTGGAATGAATGACACGTACTCGGTGCGGAATACAGTGGAGTGCGTGGTCCAGTGGTAGAGCGCCGAACTCCTGATCGAGAGGTCGTGGGTTTGATCCTCCGTCGCGGCCACGTTATTTATCCTTGAGCAAGATAATTAATACACATTGATTAGTACTGGTTCTACCCAGGAAGCCATCGAGAGTGATTATTCTAAGTTGCAAGAACTTGTTTCGCAATCGATGTAAAATAAATATGCTTAAACAAGTTTAAACAGAATACCTGTTGGATTATTCAGTCTGTTATCCAGCCAGTTTCGTGACCTTCCATCTGGAATGAATGACACGTAGTCGGTGTGGAATACCTGTTTGATTATTCAGTATGTTATACAGCCAGTCTCTTGACCGTCCATCTGGAATAAATGACGCATACTCTGTGTGGAATACATTTGATTATTCAGTATGTTATGCAGCCAGTCTCCTCAGTATGTACCGTTCACTATCCATGTATATACAATATATGTACACGTAATTAATGGCACTTGTATTATATGTTAGTAGTACATTTATAGAGATTTATTTCGTATGTGTGGTACAAATACATATGGTCATGATAATATGAGAGAATCATTACATTGAGGAATCAGCGGGAAATCAGCGGGAAATGCACGCTAACAAGTAGTGACGAAACACGGATATACAACAGTATTTAATATTAATAATTTTGTAAATAACTTCATATTCCAGACGAGTGTTAGTTTAATTACTTCTTTAGACACATTTATCGAATAACTTGCGACGTCTGAGTGTTATAAAGCCATGGTATATGTATCTTAATACACTAGTGTAATACATATTTATGCAAATGAATTTCGATCATTGTCGATCTTTTCCGTTTAGCACGGTGTGGGCCAGAATTGCCTCGTCGATTTCCGTAACCGTCACGAATACCAAATTACGACAATCGACGTGGTAGTTCCGTAGTACGGTGCCTTACAGAGAAGACAGAGTCAGCATGTGACGTCATCATACAAACATACGACCTTATCATACGACAATTGTATATCGGTAACTACAAAACAAAATGCTGCTTGAGTCGTTTTTTGGAGTTCATTTATACTGTAAAATGTTATGAATGCGTTTCCAGTTCATGTTTTCTAACTGTTTTTTTTTCTTCCGATTTTAAATACTGCCTAATAATTATTTGTTTGTAATTTTGAATTGTTGTTTTGTAATAAATTGTTTGTATTTTTTATACGCCCGTTTAAAAAACGGGACGTATTATGGTATGGGGTTGTCTGTCTGTCTGTCCGTCCGTCCGTCCGCTTGACCGCCCGCCCGTCCGTCAGTCCGCCAGTCCGCCAGTCCGCGGTTCGTAGGTAAATTACCATTGTTGGAAGCAGGAACCCTATTGCTTTTTGGGTCAAAGGTCAAGGTTACTGACCTTTTATGAATTCCACATGGTATCTTCAAAACCGTAACATCTACACTTATGAAACTTCATAGGTTCATCGGCCTTGTTAAAAGCAGGCACCCAATTTATTTTGGGCTCAGTAGGTCAAAGGTCAAGGTCATACTGACGTTTAATTGAAGTATGCATTCCACACAATAAATTCAAAACCGTAACACGTACTCATAAAGCTGCATAGGTACATTGCCTTAGTTGAGAGGAGGTACCCAATTGTTTTTGGGGTCAAATGTCAAGGTCAGAGAGACCTTATATTGAATCATGCATTCCGCACAATAAATTCAAAATCCTAACACCTGCCCTCATAAAACTTCATAGGTACATTTCCCTAGGTATAAGAAGGAACCCTATAGTTTTTTGGGGCCAGTAGGTCAAAGTTCAAGGTCACCATGACCTTATATGGAAATAGACATTCCATCCGATAACTTCGAAACCGTAATACCCACAATTATGAAACTTCATAGGTGCATTGCCTTTGGTGAAAGGAGGAACCCTATTGATTATGGTTCAGTGGGACAAAGGTCAAGGTGACTGACCTTATATGGAAATAGGCATTCTTCGAGATTACTTCGAAGCTATAACACCCACACTCAAGAATGTTATAGGTTGATTTAATTTGGTAAGAGAAGGAACCCTTTTGATTTTGTGTCATTTTTTGTAAAAGGTCAAGGTCACCGTGACATTATATGTAAATAGGCATTTTGTGGGATTATTTCAAAACCATAACACCTACACTCATGACACTTCATGAGTACATTGCCCTTGTAAGAGAAAATATGTTTTTTCATTGGAGTTAGCAGGTCAATGGTCAGGTCGCTTTGACCGTATGTTGTATTATGCGCGATAACATCAAAACCATAACACCCCAACAGATGAAACTTCGTATGTGCATTGACATTGGCAAGATTAATACCTTATATTGTCTTTGGGGTCAGTAAGCCAAATATCAAGGTCATCATGACCTTTTATGACCTTTTATGGAAATACACATTCCACCAAATAACTGTGATACCATAACCCTTGCACTCATGAAACTTCATAGATGCATTGCGTTTAGTCAGAGGCGAAACCCTTTTGCTTTTGGGGTCACTAGGTAAAAAGTCAAGGTCACCAGTTCATATCCAAAGTGATAACTCCATGAGTATAATACCCACACAAATGAAACTTTGTAGATACATTGCCCTTGGTGAGAGGAGGAACCCTGTCACTTTTGGGCTTAGTTGGACAAAGGTAAAGGTCACACATGTCTTCAAATGGACATACACATTGCAAATGACAATCCCGGAAATATGATACCCACACTAATTAAACTTCATAGGTGCATTGTCCTTGGTTCGAGGAGGAAGCCTATTATTTTTGGGTTCAGTAGGTCGTCAAGTCATATTGAACTGACAATGACTGAATCCACTCTGAAACTTTTAACTATTAAACCTACAATTATTGAGGAAATATGACCCAAGTTAAAAAAACAACCTGTATTAAGTTATAGCTTCGTAGGTCAGATGTCAAGATCACTGTGACGTGATCATGACAAATTCCTTCCCAGCTGTTATTCACGAATATTTAATCTACAGTCTTGAAACTGTATACACATAGTGCTCTTGGTTAAACAACATCCCCTATCAGTTTTTTCTGTTAAAAGGTCAACGGTAAGGGTTATATTGACCTATCGCCTAGGAAATGGTTTTAGCATAAAAAATTTAGAAAGTGGGCGTATAATTCCCCGTTAGGTGTTGCTCTTGTTAATTGTTGTTTTGTAATAAATTGTTGGCAATTTCGTTTTCATTTAAGTTTTACATGCAACTCCACTTTCCAGATACTATAAAACGTTCAAACTTCACACACGCTTACATATCCATGACAGCAGTATATTTCTACCAAAGATAGGTCACCGAATGACCTTGACCTACTTCTCGTACTTCGTTAATTACATTCATGCGTTACATTCAAGTTTCTGATTAATGTCTCGAACACCAAAAGCCATACAGATATAGAAAAGAAATATAAAAAGATCGGACAGGTAAAGTGGCATTCAAGGAGGACAGTCAACCACAAAACACAGAAACAAACACGCAAACAGAAAAAACAAAAAGGCAAAAGCAATAATAAATGCAAACGACATCACAAACACAAAAAGGGTTGACAATAGGGCTACCGCCTTGGAACGGTCAGTGGCAAAGTAGGCCACTGGGGGTTTAAACCGGTTATAGGGTGCACCAAACCTCACACTTACCCTACTGTCATCCCATTAAAACAGGACAGTGTAAATAAAGAAATCCCCGCCATGATCTTATCTCTAACCAACAAAGCAGCATCAATAGGCAATATAAGTAAAACACAAATATGCTCGTGTAAATATAATACAAAAAACAATAGCCTAGAAAGCCACAATGAAGGTACTCAATGACTTTGCAGAAGCCAGAGCAGTAAGAGAATAAACCATTAAGGGCACGACAAGAAAGATCATGGACAAACATCAAACGCCACCGTCCCAATGGGCTTTAGGTAGGCGTCATCATAGGGTCCACAGCCTGTCCGGTCATCGTACAATTAAAGAGGAAAGCATAGTGGCGAACTGTAAAAGGGTCCACCACCAAGCATGCAGTACGTTGCAAAATGATAGGGTCATAACCTCTTTTGATAAACTTTTTAACAAGTTTAACAAAGATAGTATGAAAGTGATCATGACCTTGAATCTTACGAAATTTATAAATCACATCGCCATAGAACTTCACACATCTCGCCGATAGCAGCGTGTAATAAAAGCATTAGTACAATGTGAATGACCTGACATATGCTTTTGTGTTTTGGTTAAGTTCGCCACTTCTCTACCAGTTCAATGTTCCAATAATAGGATAGCCCGACACCCGGGGCTAGTCCAGTCTGGATCCGGGTTAGTCTCCCTTTCATAAATGGTTGTCCGTCGTGGGACTAGTCTAAACAAATCTCGGGACAATCAAACTTTTCAAAGTAAAATCCAACAATGTATTTTATATAATTTTAAAAATAGTATAACACATTAGGAATACATTATGATGTATGTTGTTCGATTGTGTTTACACTGATTCGATTGTGACTGTATACACTGTGCTTAGTCTGTAGATATTTAACAGTTCAGTATGTTGTACCATGTGTAAAGTAGTATACTTTGTTCTCAATAACCATCAAATAATATACTTTTTGTCACGGTGAATATCTGAAACCGTACCAGTATGCTCTGCTTAAGTCGGAGCTAGGGGTCGTTTGAGGTGTTGCTTCATACATTACCTCTCATGAACAGACGCAATTGCGGTTTTTGCAGTTGTTGACCTTATTTTAGTTTTGGATTATTATTGCTCCATGCATCATATAACTTACGGTGTGGACATGTAATAAAGCCATGACATCAATATCGTAGGCAAATTAAGACCGACAGCATCACTCGTTTTGGAAACATCTCGGTACGCAATCGGGATTGATGATTCGATTTACGTAACTGTTGAACATACCGGGTAACGGAAATCGACGAGGTTGTTCCGTTGTCGCACAGAGAATACCGAAGCACCGTACGACCCATATCATACGTAAGATAATTAGTTATGAACGTGTATCACGATCATATCAGTATATTAACTGTAACTGTAATGTCAAACACACGTCGTCTGAATCATTTCACCTCCAGTATGTATACGCATGTGTAGTGTGAGATAACACGTTATAACATATAACCTGACAGTTGAATAATTCCTTCAGGTATTCCGTTGTAAACCTTTTGCCTCTTCTCGCTGCGGGTTCGAATCCCACTTATCTCTCAGAAAATGTCGATATTTACGGATTTATACAGTACTCGTTCTACCTAGGAAGCATAGGGGGTCTGCCTTTACCAAAACCACCCCCACCCCGTCATATATGACCTTAAACACTAGGAAATTCAGCGGGGTTTGAACTCGGAACACCTACGATTGCATCGTGGTACATATTCCGTTGCGGCATATCAGATAGTACAAAAACTAATAACACTACAGCTTAATGTGAAGTGTAGTAACCTCCTTTGGTAATATCTAAATGTAAACCAGTTAATATAGTTCAATTACCTCCCTTACTGTACATTCCGCCATTTATACATTGATAGCTACTGTTTTTATCTGTTCTTCAATCACAGATAATTGATGACTGATGGAACTTTTGAAGAATTTGAATTTGAATATTGATCGTATCAAACTAATATGAATTTTAGGCACTGCCTAAGACCGAGCAGAGCTCTTAAAATTAATACACACATGATATATCGGATCGCATGTAAAATTTAACTTGTAAACCAAATATTTTACTCTTAATAATTATTCTATATTGTTGTGATAAAATACTAACCTATCTTATGTTTCTTGTCAATCAATATATGAGTAAATTAATTGACTATTCATAATTTCGATCATCAAAATCAGCTGACCAAGCAATGGCCTAGGCATTTGACACACCTCTAAATTGTGGTAGGTGGTAAACTCAAACTCGATCTTTATCATAGTTTGTTTGTTTGTATGATGTTTTACGTCATTTTCAACACATGTAAGGTTATATACTAGTATGACGGTCGATTTTTTTTGTGTTGGAGGCATCCACCCACTTTTCCTGGGTAGAACCAGTACTGTAAACCTCCCGTCATCCGTAAGAATCGACACTTCCTCACTTATAAATCGAGCTCCCAGTGTAATTCGAACCCGCAGCTATGAGAGGTGAAGGTTTAGAATGCAACGTCGTTAACCATTCGACCACAGAGACGCTTCGTCTTTATCATAGATGTTCAACCAAGTTTATTGTAAAAGTTAAGGTATTTACGGTGTGATTTTTTTTAAAACTAAATTTTGAAAATTATCTTATTTTTACTCTTTCAACTCAAGAGACACCTTTCCTGGGTTTATATTGTTTTCCAGAGAGAATTATTTTGTACCAGACATATCTTTTTGGCAGCTACTACAAACAGTGTCATTGAACATTTTCAATTCAGTTCTTCTTTCTAGACAAATTTCGCATTTAGGAAAAAACGTACGACATCTGTTCTATTTCAAAGGCAAGTAAAGCACCCATAGCAAGGTTGAATTTTTCATCTTTCTGTAATGGTGCAGCTTCTGGTATGTCATTTATTTGATATGTTTTGATAATATACCTTTTTTCCCGTTTATTTCTCATTTCCCTTTTCTTTGATTCTGACTGTGTTTCGTTTTCAAGAGGTTTTGATTCCTAGTTTCCTACATAATGAGTCCTTATTTGGTCCAGTATATGGTGTACTAAATATAATTTTCTGAATTATGTTTGCTCTTGTTGCCATGCGTGTTTTCGGTGGGTGATATTCGCTTTTTACGTTTACTACTATCAGCGTCATTAGAACTTGAAACTGTTTATTGTTCAAAAGTAAGTCAATGGTTGTACATGACAATTCTCCTTCATTGGTTGAAAAAGAATACATGTGATATTGCTCTGCACCAAACTCATGTTACATTGATGTTGTAGCCTAAAATGGTAGACACAGTTTCAATCTCACAAGCTGTGGCCCACCCTTGACCATTTATTATTTCCCTCTCGTATTAAAGTTTGGTCATGTCAGGACTGTGGTAAATTTGGACTCACTCCTCCATGCCAACCCTGTTATCAGCAATATTATAAAATTATTGCCCTTTAGTGAGGTCGATATGTGTATATATTACATATTTGTCTGTGATTTGTATAGGAAATACTGGGAATAGAAAAGCTATTTATCATGTCGATATGCATAAATCTGCCGAGAAACAGGGTGCCTGAGATAAAACCTTATCTCGGCAGTTACGTTCCTATCCCGCCAGGTGCACCTTTTTTGATGACGTCAGCACGTCTTTTGATGACGTCAGGGTATATTTGATGACGTCTGGGTATTTTTGAACGTCAAAAAATGGGAACTCGGAAAATGGAAAAAAGGTAAATTAAATGATGTTAAACGTTCAACATGATAAATAGAATATCATGTTAATGCCTGATCGTATCCAGTTTATCAGGTTCGGCACGAAAAAAAAGAAGCCCTCGGCACAGCCTCGGACTTTATTTTTTTCTCAGCCTCACCTGATAAACTGAATAGGATCAGACACTAACATGATATTCTCTATATCTAGTCGTTTGCCCAGTGGGAGATATTTCCCAGTACGGAACATTGTTCGGCCTTTTGCGTCAGTGGCTGGCATGCCAAATGACGTTCCGATTGTTTTACGGACGTCGTCGTCAGATTCCGCCACTAGGAAATAACGAATACGGAAAATAACGAAGAGTTCCGGTTCCACTTGTTTTGTTTGTATGACGTCACGTCGTCTTGGATGACGTAACGTCGTCTTGGCGTTCTGGTGTAAAATATTAATAAAATCATTTTAAATTATGTAATATATATACCGAGTATAGTTTAATAACCAGTGTTTTTGAGATACTGAAAATATCTCCCTCGGTAGAGAAATAGCCCCTATATAAGAACTCGTGCTCCGCACTCGTTCTTATATCGGGGCCATTTCTCTACCTCGGGAGATATTTCCCGTATCTCCAAAACACTGGTTATTAAACTCTATTTATCGACCTGATATCGCCTCGGTCGATATCACTTTTCTCGGGTCGATAAATACAACACATATCGACCGAACCTAAAAGGCAACAATTATTTCATTATTAAATCAAATTATTCATGGAATTTTGAAATTTTGAATTTTTGGAATTTTGAAATTTTGAAATTTTGAAATTTTGAAATTTGAAATTTTTGAATTGTGAAATTTTTTGAAATTTTTGGAATTTTGAAATTTTGAATTTTAAATTTTTTGAAATTTAATCTTTTTGAAATTTTGAATTTTTGAAATTTTGTCTGGGTATTTTTGAACGGCAAAAAATGGGAACTCGGAAAATGGAAAAAAGGTAAATTAAATGATGTTAAACGTTCAACATGATAAATAGAATATCATGTTAATGCCTGATCGTATCCAGTTTATCAGGTTCGGCACGAAAAAAAAGAAGCCCTCGGCACAGCCTCGGACTTTATTTTTTTCTCAGCCTCACCTGATAAACTGAATAGGATCAGACACTAACATGATATTCTCTATATCTACTCGTTTGCCCAGTGGGAGATATTTCCCAGTACGGAACATTGTTCGGCCTTTTGCGTCAGTGGCGGGCATGCCAAATGACGTTCCGATTATTTTACGGACGTCGTCGTCAGATTCCGCCACTAGGACATAACGATTACGGAAATTAACGAAGAGTTCCGGTTCCACTTGTTTTGTTTGTATGACGTCACGTCGTCTTGGATGACGTAACGTCGTCTTGGCGTTCTGGTGTAAAATATTAATAAAATCATTTTAAATTATGTAATATATATACTCTGTAAAAGAAGTTTTGGACCATGGCAGTGTTCGAACCCGTACAATGATTGCTGAACCATGACATTCGACCATAACCCTTATTATCTCAGTTGATAATTCACAATAGATCAACAATCAACAATAATTATCGTTTACAATGAAAGTTTGCGAAACAATAATAATCTTTTTATTGGTTACTCGAATGTATCCGTAACTGTTACTTTGTATGGACTTTGCAACATTTTTAACAGACATTTGTGTGTTCGCGATATTTTTTTAAAATCAAATCTTTAATGTTTCTGGTACCAAATTAACCGGGTAGGGTAGACCTTGGTTACTAAAAAAAGATACTTAAATTTTGTCCACTAGTTTTATTTTTATATGACTTTATATACCCTGGTCCAAATTTTTTTTACCGAGTATAGTTTAATATTTCCCGTATCTCCAAAACACTGGTTATTAAACTCTATTTATCGACCTGATGTCGCCTCGGTCGATATCACTTTTCTCGGGTCGATAAATACAACACATATCGACCGAACCTAAAAGGCAACAATTATTTCATTATTAAATCAAATTATTCATGGAATTTTGAAATTTTGAACTTTTGGAATTTTGAATTTTGAAATTTTGAAATTTTGAAATTTGAAATTTTTGAATTGTGAAATTTTTGAAATTTTTGGAATTTTGAAATTTTGAATTTTAAATTTTTTGAAATTTAATCTTTTTGAAATTTTGAATTTTTGAAATTTTGAATTTTGAATTTTTGAATTTTTGAATAATTTTTGAATTTTTGAATTAGTTTAATTTTGACAACCAATAACAAATAATAAAATGATAAGCATTCTTTTAATGAATATCTACTTGTGACGGGATTAGCCGAACTAGTACGAATACTCCAAACTACGAAAAGAGACAATCGTCCAAGTGAAACAGACTGATCCCCTGATGATTTGAGGAAAAAATCCGAAATTGCCGAACACAATTTCATCAATGGCGGCGCTTCCGGTGCGACACAGTTTTTTTGCCCAGCCAGGTACGATTTCAAAATTTGCACATGTGTTACCATTAGCCGATCATCGTCGGCCGGCTGCGCCGGCCGAGCTCTGCTCGGTATAAACGCATGTAATCAACGACAAGGTATGGACATTTTTTAGATCGTTTAATTTAATAATATTTTATTGCAGATATATGTAACAATATATATGCATTTAATTGATTTGCCAATTTATATATTTATGAAAAATTAAATGCTGTGATATTGGCCTGGGTTAAGAAAGTACAGTATTATTCCGTCTTTAATTGGTTACTATTTCTAGTAAGGTATGCTATATAAAACCTGAAATACACGAAACACAAACCAATTTTGTTATTGTTACTATTCATAATTTTGACATTGTGGTAGGTGATAAACTCGGTCTTTATCCTTGATGTTCAACCAAGTTTACTGTTAAACTTAAGGTATCTACATTGTGATTGTTTTAAAACCCTGCATATCGCATGTACATTCATGCAAACTGATTCAATATTCAATCTTGAAAAAAATCGTCTTTTATACTCTACCAAAGAAACTGTTTTCACTATAGAACCTAAGGATAAAAACCGAGTAACACAATTTTTATATTCATCTACTAAAAATAAGATAAAATCTCAACATCGCTGCAATGAAAAAGTATGCATGGGTATTGTAACACATGTAATTGATATGACAATGTTGATGAGCCGTTAAACAACTATTTAACAAATGTTTTTGTTGATTTAGTCCGAAAACTGAACGGGGAAGTTTCCCGTTCAGTTTTCGGACTAAAAACATTCCCGTTCAGTTTTCGGACTAAATCAACAAAAAAAATAATTTAGTTTCCGAAACTATAATTATAATTAATGGCTTGAAGAAATCTTCCCCTCGAGTACATCGCAATGATGACATGTTGTAACATCTTGCTTAAATGTTCATCGATAATTTATACAATAAACTCAAACTAGATGTTAAAGAACTGCTTTTAACATTGACATGTAAAGCTATACTTGAGATAAATTCACCAGTATGTTGAAGGATTGGTTTTAACATTGGAAAGCTATACTTGATGTAAGATAAATTCTCCTGTATGTTGTAGGACTGTGTAACAGTGTAAAGCTATGCTTGATATAAGATAAATTCACCTGTATGTTGTAGGATTGTGTAACATTGTAAAGCTATACTTGATGTAAGATAAATTCTCCTGTATGTTGAAGGATTGTGTAACATTGTAAAGCTATACTTGAAGTAAGATAAATTCTCCTGTATGTTGAAGGACTGTGTAACATTGTAAAGCTATTCTTGATGTAAGATAAGATAAATTTACCTGCATCTTGTAGGATTGTGTAACATTGTAAACCTATTCTTGATGTAAGATAAATTCACCTGTATGTTGTAGGATTGTGTAACATTGTAAAGCTATATTTGATGTAAGATACATTCTCCGGTATGTTGAAGGATTGTGTAACATTGTAAAGCTATTTTTGATGTAAGATAAATTTTCCTGTATGTTGAAGGATTGTGTGAGATTGTAAAGCTATACTTGATGTAAGATAAATTCTCCTGTATGTTGAAGGATTGTGTAACATTGTAAAGCTATACTTGATGTAAGATAAATTCACCTCTATGTTGAAGGATTGTGTAACATTGTAAAGCTATTCTTGATGTAAGATAAATTCACCTGTATGTTGAAGGATTGTTTAACATTGTAAAGCTATACTTGAGGTAAGATAAATTCTCCTGTATGTTGAAGGATTGTTTAACATTGTAAAGCTGTACTTGATGTAAGATAAATTCTCCTGTATGTTGGAGGATTGTGTAACATTGTAAAGCTATACTTGATGTAAGCTAAATTCACCTCTATGTTACATGACTGTGTAACATTGTGAAGCAATTCTTGATGTAAGATAAATTCACCTGTATTTTGAAGGATTGTTTAACATTGTAAACCTATACTTGATGTAAGATAAATTCATCTGTATGTTGAAGGATTGTTTAACATTGTAAAGCTATACTTGATGTAAGATAAATTCTCCTGTATGTTGAAGGATTGTTTAACATTGTAAAGCTATGCTTGATATAAGATAAAGGTTCCTCTATGTTGAAGGACTGTGTAACATTGTAAAGCTATGCTTGATATAAGATAAATTATCCTGTATGTTGAAGGATTGTGTAACATTGTAAAGCTATACTTGATGTAAGATAAATTCACATGTATGTTGAAGGATTGTTTAACATTGTAAAGCTATACTTGATGTAAGATAAATTCTCCTGTATGTTGAAGGATTGTTTAACATTGTAAAGCTATGCTTGATATAAGATAAATTCTCCTGTATGTTGAAGGACTGTGTAACATTGTAAAGCTATGCTTGATATAAGATAAATTCTCCTGTATGTTGAAGGACTGTGTAACATTGTAAAGCTATGCTTGATATAAGATAAATTATCCTGTATGTTGAAGGAGTGTGTAACATTGTAAAGCTATGCTTGATATAAGATAAATTAACCTGTATGTTGAAGGATTGTCTAACATTGTAAAGCTATGCTTGATATAAGATAAATTCACCTGTATTTTGAAGGACTGTGTAACATTGTAAAACTATACTTGATATAAGATAAATTCACCTGTATGTTAAAGGATTGTTTAACATTGTAAAGCTATGCTTGATATAAGATAACTTCTCCTGTATGTTAAAGGATTGTTTAACATTGTAAAGCTATGCTTGATATAAGATAAATTCTCCTGTATGTTGAATTGAATGTTGTTTAACGGCTTATCAACACAGTATAGGTTATTTAGAGCCGCCCAGAGAGAGGGGAAAGATACATAGGAATCCGGGAACCTGCCCTACTCTTATTATCGAATAGATTCCTATGGTTCTTTTACGTGCTCGGAGGATAGACCGATACACGGAACCGCCCGGTTTACGTCCCCATCCGACGGACGAGGCTGAGGGAAAGTGTCTTGCCCAAGAACACACCGACGGAACCTGTATGTTGAAGGATTGTTTAACATATGTTGAAGGATTGTTTAACATTGTAAAGCTATACTTGATATAAGATAAATTCACCTGTATGTTGAAGGACTGTGTAACATTGTAAGGCTATGCTTGATATAAGATAAATTCTCCTGTATGTTGAAGGATTGTTTAACATTGTAAAGCTATGCTTGATATCAGATAAATTCTCCTGTATGTTGAAGGATTGTTTAACATTGTAAGGCTAAGCTTGATATAAGATAAATTCTCCTGTATGTTGAAGGATTGTTTAACATTGTAAAGCTATGCTTGATATAAGATAAATTTTCCTGTATGTTGAAGGATTGTTTAACATTGTAAAGCTATACTTGATATAAGATAAATTCACCTGTATGTTGAAGGACTGTGTAACATTGTAAGGCTATGCTTGATGTAAGATAAATTCTCCTGTATGTTGAAGGATTGTTTAACATTGTAAAGCTATACTTGATATAAGATAAATTCTCCTGTATGTTGAAGGATTGTGTAACATTGTAAGGTTATGCTTGATGTAAGATAAATTCACCTGTATGTTGAAGGATTGTTTAACATTGTAAAGCTATACTTGATGTAAGATAAATTCTCCTGTATGTTGAAGGATTGTTTAACATTGTAAAGCTATGCTTGATATAAGATAAATTATCCTGTATGTTGAAGGATTGTTTAACATTGTAAAGCTATGCTTGATATAAGATAAATTCTCCTATATGTTGAAGGATTGTGTAAGATTGTAAGGCTATGCTTGATATAAGGTAAATTCTCGTGTATGTTGAAGGATTGTTTAACATTGTAAAGCTATACTTGATGTAAGATAAATTCTCCTGTATGTTGAAGGATTGTGTAACATTGTAAGGCTATGCTTGATATAAGATAAATTCTGATGTATGTTGAAGGACTGTGTAACATTGTAAGGCTATGCTTGATATAAGATAAATTCTCCTGTATGTTGAAGGATTGTTTAACATTGTAAACCTAAATTTGATGTAAGATAAATTCACCTGTATGTTGAAGGATTGGGTAACATTGTAAAGCTATGCTTGATGTAAGATAAATTCACCTGTATGTTGAAGGATTGTGTAACATTGTAAGGCTATGCTTGATATAAGATAAATGCTCCTGTATGTTGAAGGACTGTTTAACATTGTAAAGCTATTCTTGATGTAAGATAAATTCACCTGGATGTTGAAGGATTGTTTAACATTGTAAAGCTATGCTTGATATAAGATAAATTCTCCTGTATGTTGAAGGATTGTGTTACATTGTAAGGCTATGCTTGATATAAGATAAATTCTCCTGTATGCCCCCGTGTGGTTGCCGGGGTAGAATACAACCACTGCAAACACACCGTCACATGCAGAGTGGTAGGACCCCCCCCCCACCCCCCATTCATATTCATTTTGTCATTTTTTGTTCATGCTCATTAAAGGTCTTCATCATGACCCCTGCATTGTTTCAGGTGCCATCTCGCTCACATCACTAAGAGCAGTGGCAGAAAAACAATAAACGTGGCTCCAGCGTAAATGGAGTTTTAACGATAGAATTTGCAGCAACTCTGCATTTCAGGGTGAGAAGGTTCTAGGCCCATTTTCCATATTTTATCTCGATGTACATGGAAGATGAGCCTGGCATGTTCTTGCCTGTTAGGCGCCATATAACCTTTTCATGTGTTGGTGCGCCTTAAAACCCCAATTCAATTCAATTCTCCTGTATGTTGAAGGATTGTGTAACATTGTAAAGCTATACTTGATGTAAGATAAATTGACCTGTATGTTGTAGGATTGTGTAACATTGTAAAACTATATTTGATATAAGATAAATTCACCTGCATGTTGAAGGATTGTGTAACATTGTAAAGCTATTCTTCATGTTCTTGATGTACGATACATTCTCCTGTATGTTGAAGGATTGTGTAACATTGTAAAGCTATACTTGATATAAGATAAATTCTCCTGTATGTTGAAGGATTGTGTAACATTGTAAAACTATACTTGATATAAGATAAATTCACCAGTATGTTAAAGGATTGTGTAACATTATAAAGCTATTATTCATGTTCTTGATGTACGATAAATTCTCCTGTATGTTGAAGGATTGTG
Organism: Cyrtodaria siliqua; assembly: GCA_037043455.1. Classification (NCBI taxonomy): domain Eukaryota; kingdom Metazoa; phylum Mollusca; class Bivalvia; order Adapedonta; family Hiatellidae; genus Cyrtodaria; species Cyrtodaria siliqua. Next base: position 55,803 of record JAWPHD010010519.1, read on the forward strand.
TAACATTGTAAAGCTATACTTGATATAACATAAATTGTCCTGTATGTTGAAGGACTGTGTAACATTGTAAAACTATTCTTGATGTACGATAAATTGTCCTGTATGTTGAAGGATTGTATAATGTATTATCACGGCAGTAAAGCTATTCTTGATAAAAGATAAATTATCCTGTATGTTGAAGGATTGTGTAACATTGTAAAGCTGTACTAGATGTAAAAAATATGTAAAGCTATACTTGATATAAGAAAACAAATGTATGTTGAAAGACTGGTGTTATGCTTGTATGTTTATTTAGAGATACGTTTTGTTATACTTCAGAGCCTATTTGATCCCCTGTACCTGCATGAGACTGAGACTGCACATTTTTACAGACGTAAAACATGGTTATTTATTAGGAATTGACTTGTAAAAGTAGTTCTTAATTTTAGTATTAAATTATTAATAGAAATGTGATTTTAAACGGGTTTGTTGGAAAGACCCGGGTGAAAAAAAGCTCACTGCATGTATTTCCGTGTGTAATTATATCCGGTGTTTGCGTGTTGTTACGTAAACATCCTCTGCGGCGTGCTAGTATATCCTGAGATGTTTATACTTCATCATGCGGATTCATCAGCTCTATTCAGGTATATGTTAGTGAACATGTTTTTGTCGCCTCCCTAGCGTGACCCCAGGGTCTTTTTCCCCCACAAAATTGGGAAGAGGCCATTTTGCGGAGGGGGTTGGGGTGGGGGGTGGGGGGGGGGGGGGGGGGGGGGGAGAGAATGCGCTTATTTCTTATTTTGGGAAATATGTAAGATTTCATGAATTAATTTAATGTGCCAATTCTGTGCTATATATTTTCATTCACAATTTATTATAAGTAATGAATTCTCAGTCAGAACCGATTTAACAGACAAAAACCAAAAACACAATGCAGAAGTAATGCTTTTTCTCAGATTATGAGTCTGTTGCTGTCTGATTGGAAAATAGTTGTGTCACAGTTTGGAAAAAAACAGTCATTTTGGCAGATTCATTCTCCTGTTCATGAAACTTTAACCTACAGTCTTCCTTACATGGATTATCACTAGACAATATATTGACCTATGGTCATACAACTTTACACAGTTCTTCTTTAGCAATTTGTCTATGCCTTTGAAATGTCCAATAGCTCTGACATTTTTTGCAGAGTTATGGCCCTTTTCACAGACCTGAAACCTAACCTAGATCGTAACTTGGAAAAATACTGATCTTTTATCATGAAACCGTAAAGAGTTCTTTCTTTCTACCGATACTGCACACAATCAGTTTCTGAGTATCACGGCAGCCTCGTTTCCGAGGAAGGGTTGACGGGCGTTTTGAATCACTGATTAACACAGAAGTTCAGCGAGATCTTTAACGTGCACATGGTATGGCTCTCCCTGCACACCGGACCGACGGCTTAACATCCCCTCCGAAGGATAGACTACTATCAAAGTACCTTGCCCGAGACAGGTACTGCGGGAGTGCGTCTGAAAAATCAGAGACCTGACCCCTACGGGGATCGAACCCGGGACCTTCGACACGAGATTTAACCAACATCTGCTCCCTAATTCATAAATGATTGCACACCTGTTTTCAAAATGTGTAGTTTGATTGTGCTTGCTGAAATAAGCACACGGCAGGCGACACACATGTTCCATGGAAAATCCGTCTAATTCTATTATCTGAACATATAGTCAGGCTTGAAGTATTGCATTTTAACAGGATATCAATACTCATGTATATCTTTACTATGACGTACAATGCAAGAGTCTGTCTAATGAAGCCTGAATATCACTATTGACAATAGTATGGTGTTTTACTCTATACCTCAGACGTACAATGCAGGAGTCAATCTAATGAAGTCTGAATATTCCTATTGACAATAGTATGGTGTCTTACTTTATACCTCATGAAAATGGAGGCATACGCAACTACACATGAACTGTTACAGCACTAATTTGAGTGTGACATTTTGTTTTGTTTCAGATAACACACTATGACGACATTATATACACAGTACAGGTGGATGTATATGCAAAACATCAGATACAACTGAACTTCAAGTTCTGCAGCGCAGGGTATTCATAACAGAATACATACAGGCGAGAAACCATTGAAGTGTAACATGTGCAGTAAAGGATTTACCGAGTCAGACAATCTTAAAGTACGCAATCGCATACATACCGGCGATACATCATATAAGTGTAGCGTGTGTAGTAAAGTATTTACCCAGTCAGACCATCTAAAAAGACATATGCTCATAAACACACGTGAGACACCATATATGTGTGTCGTGTGTAATAAAGGATTTACCGATTCAGGCCATCTTAAAGCACACAGTGCATACATACTGGCGAGACACCATATACGTGTAGTATGTGCAATAAAGGATTTACAGAGTCAGGCCATCTTAAAGTATACATGCGTATACCTAACGGCGAGACACCATATATGTGTGGCGTGTGCAATAAAGGATTTACTGAGTCGGGTAGTCTTACAAAACACACAAGCGTACACACCGGCGTGACAACAATTAGGTGAAGCATGTGCAGTAAAGGATTTACCCAGTCAGGATCTCTAAAAGCACACATGCGCATACGTACGGGAGCGACACCATATACGTGTAGCGTGTGCAATAAAGGATTTACTGAGTCGGGTAATCTTAAAAAACACACACGGGTACATACAGGCGAGACACCAGATACGTGTAGCATGTGCATTAAAGAATTTAACAACTCGAGTAATCTTAACAGACATATGCGCATACATATAGTTGAGAAAGCATATAAGTGTAGCGTGTGCAATAAAGGATTTACCCAGTCAGATGATCTTAAAAGTCACAAGCGCATTCATACAGGCGCCACACCATATACGTGTAGCGTGTGTTGTAAAGATTTTACACATTCGTGTAATCTTAAAGCAGACTTGGGTATACATACAGACGAGACACATTTTAAGTGAAGCAAATGCAGTAAACGATTTTCTAATTTAAGGAATCTTAAAAGACACATTCACATACATGCATGTTGAAAACGCACGTGCCGCTATATATCCAAGACTACCATTAAGTTTGGATGACAGAGGGAAGTGTTTGTAGCGAAAAGTATGGAACAGGCTGATCTTTAAAATAACTACGCATATATAGGAAGGCGAGCTCATATGCAAATCATTTAGTTGTAAACTGTGTATCAATATGGTTTTACTACAGGCTGACAGACATACAATGCACTGTTAATATAGTACCGATAAAGTAAACTGTTGTCTGTATGAGGTATTTATTCTAGCCAACTGATCGTAATTACTCATGTGCTCGGAGTTATGAACGTTAATTGTTTATAATATTATATACTGACGTGTGGAATACTGTAAACAGGCATGCTCTGTTCTATATACACCGACAGAAATTGTTATTGATCGTATAGTCAAGTGTGGAAGACTGTAACCAGGCGTGCTCTGTTCTATATACACCCCGATACAAATTGTTATTGATAGTATAGTCAAGTGTGGAAGGCTGTAACCAGGCATGTTCTGTTCTATATACACTTCGATACAAGTTGTGATTGCTAGTATAGTCAAGTGTGGAAGACTGTAACCAGGCGTATTCTGTTCTATATACACTCCGATACAAGTTGTTATTGCTAGTATAGTCAAGTGTGGAAGACTAACCAGGCATGTTCTGTTCTATATACACTCGGACACAAATTGTTATTGCTAGTATAGTCAAGTGTGGAAGACTGTAACCAGGCATGTTCTGTTCTATATACACTCCTACACAAATTGTTAATGTTGGTAGTATAGTCAAGTGTGGTGTTTGGAAGACCGTAACCAGGCATGTTCTGTTCTATATACACTCCGACACAAATTATTGCTAGTATAGTCAAGTGTGGAAGACTGTAACCAGGCATGTTCTGTTCTATATACACTCCTACACAAATTGTTAATGTTGGTAGTATAGTCAAGTGTGGTGTTTGGAAGACCGTAACCAGGCATGTTCTGTTCTATATACACTCCGACACAAATTGTTATTGCTAGTATAGTCAAGTGTGGAAGACTGTAACCAGGCATGTTCTGTTCTATATACACTCCGACACAAATTGTTATTGCTAGTATAGTCAAGTGTGAAAGACTGTAACCAGGCATGTTCTTTTCTATATACACTCCTACACAAATTGTTAATGTTGGTAGTATAGTTAAGTGTGGTGTTTGGAAGACCGTAACCAGGCATGTTCTGTTCTATATACACTCCGACACAAATTGTTATTGCTAGTAAAGTCAAGTGTGGAAGACTGTAACCAGGCATGTTCTGTTCTATATACACTCCTACACAAATTGTTAATGTTGGTAGTATAGTCAAGTGTGGTGTTTGGAAGACCGTAACCAGGCATGTTCTGTTCTATATACACTCCGATACAACTTGTTATTTATAATATAGTCAAGTGTGGAAGGCTGTTACCAGGCGTATTCTGTTCTATATACACTCCGATATAAATTGTTATTGATAGTATAGTCAAGTGTGGAGGGCTGTAACCAGGCGTATTCTGTTCTATATATACCCCGATACAAATTGTTATTGATAGTATAGTCAAGTGTGGAAGGCTGTAACCAGACGTATTCTGTTCTATATACACCCCGATACAAATTATTATTGATAGTATAGTAAAATGTGGATTGAATTGGGGTTTTAAGGCGCACCAACACATGTAAAGGTTATATGGCGCCTAAAAGGCATGAACATGCCAGGCTCATCTTCCATGTACATCGAGATAAAATATGGAAAATGGGCCTAAAACCTTCTCACCCTGAGCTGCAGAGTTGCTGCAAATTCTATCGTAGAAACTCCATTTACGCTGGAGCCATGTTATTGTTTTTCTGCCACTGCTCTTTTGATGCGAGCGAGATAGCACCTGAAACAATGCAGGAATCATTATGAAGACCTTTAATGAACATGAACAAAAAATGATTAAATAAACATGAATTTGGGGGGATTCTACCCCTCTGCCTACCCCTCCAAAGGGATCTGCAGTGGCCGTATTTGTTGCCCCGTGACCAAACGGGGCCCCCGGCAACCACACGGGGCAACCAGGTATGTTCTGTTCTATGTACACCCCGACACAAATTATATACTCAGTATGTTATCCAGCCAGTCGCGCGAGCTTCCTCTCTGAATGCAGTGTGGAATACCGTTGTAATATCACCGCAAATACATTTAAATCGTAAAAATAGTAAATACAGTATAACTATTTTACTTTGTATTTATAATTCAATACGGGCTGGCGAAGCCCTCTTGCAGTAACGCGAATATCAAAACTGACTTGTTTTCCAAATATACTTCGCGATATTTATTTTTCGTCAGGTTTCGCGCCGCCATTTTCAATGCGTAGGCTGGACAAAATGAAGGGCAATGTTTTAGGTAAACAATGTAGAAGACCAGTCAATTTCGTACGTTTATTTTCTTCTGTTTTTTGTTTTCGGTTTTTATTTTGAGTTTTAAGCGTAAATGATAAGTTTAACTACAGAAATATAACATTATATAAATACTTACTTTAAGTAAATTAAGTATTTATCGAAATAAAATACAATTGATCGCATGGGGGTCACGTGATTAAAATATCATCACGTAGTCGCATATACTGTACGCATAAAGTGATGACATCTAAACTTCGGATTATAGTTTTCTCCGGTAGATTCCCGGTTATTTTCCGGTTGAAAAGGGATGGCAAATGAGATTCATGAGTGTGTTGATGTTTCTGATAGTTTAATGATTTCTTTATTTATTCATTTTTGGAAGAAAATAATAATTTAATTAATTCCTGAATATTGGTTTCATGTTGAAGCACTCAATGTCTACAAATATATAATATAAGGTAAAGGTAAATAGTGTTTAAACGTGAACGTTTTTCCAAAATAATATATGAACAACACAATTATTTTTCTCTCAGGATTTGGTTTCAAAAGTAGGCCACAATTATTTGAAGGTCAAAAAGTTTCCCGACATGCTAGAGGTGTCCAGAGGCATCCCGGTAACATATCTCTGGACACTGCTGTGCTTCATTTTCCTTACAGATTTATTGTCAGATGAATATGTAATGCACTGCTCCAATAATATATCATTAACCTTATCCTGCATAACTCTGTCAAGCGTTTCAAATGCAGATGCTGATTCTTCTTTGCTTTTCATGTATAATTATAGGTAGACAATTATTTAATCAAAGTATTTAGAAAATAGCTTCTCATGTTCTCCGGATGATATTTTACCTATGTGTCTAATCAAAATAAACCCAGATCAAATGTATCCCCTTCATCATTACTCGTAACTGCCATCTGTGGCAATGCCATACCACGGAGATTTACCTCTCGGCATCAAACATTCACACATTCTTCAACGCTTGTAGAAGCAATTGCACCATTATTATGTGTGTAGTTTGTGTTACACTAGAGTGATACCTTTGGCCAGTTTTAGATTTTAAAAACATTTTGCAGAAAAGGGGACCAGCATGATTACTAATTGTGATTGGCATTGAGTTATGTCCTACAACAAATAAATAGCATTACATATTTGGAGGTGGGTGACAAGACAGTCGCGAAACTTTCATTTATTATTGAAACTAAATATTTGAATTAATTAATATGATTACATATTCGAAATGGGACAGTGGCTAACCTTTACGTTACCTAGTGAATTTAAGGACTTCAGGTACTAACTTCAATTCATTGTAAGGTGGGTGAGAAAATGATTGATTCAATATCACTATTACATAACATATTTTGAGGTGAGTGACATTGCAGTCGCTAATTACCTTTTATTTATTACTAATATTAAATATAAAGTAATTTAAAATGAATTAAAATTGCAAGGTGGGTGACATGATAGTCACTAACTTTTACATTAGCAAAACATCCTTAATAACAATGTCATATATATGAAACATCATACACAATATTAAAATGCTGGAACAATGACAGCCTGGACCTAGATACACATGATGGCACGTTGCACATGGCACAGACTTTATTGTTAAGTAATTGTATCCAGTTTGAATGTGTATCGCTATCACTGTTCAGTTTAATTGAAATTTGAGTTCCAGAGACTTGACATCTGTATTTTATATTATATATATTTATTATATTACAGAGTGTCCTTTACTTCCAAGAGATCTAATATAAAAACGAACCAGGGTGTTGTAGTCGCCTTAGAGCACACAACAACCACACGGTGACACATATTACATGTATTTGCTTTAAACGCTATTATCTATTTTCCATATATGGGAAAAGGCGCGATGACGTCATTATTCAAAGATGACTACCTCAACTGGAGTCGTCTTGTTGCACATTTTCAAAAGGTTTTATCTCCTGTATTTGTTAAGATATTTTGATAATTGTTCAGCTTTTACCACGTTTTTTAAAGCCCTTTTAAATGAAGCTAGTTCCAAAATAGTGCAACATCCCCTTTTAAGATTTACCGTTCATATTATATACCTGTATACGTAATTCATGATAAGTGTACAATATATTACATGAACATAGGTTTATTTATGTATGAGTAGATTGGTATGTTCATGGTACTGTAAGTTTAGACTAATAATCTAGGATAATGAAAGCAAACGAGTGACGAAACCTGTAGTTAATAGTCACGTAACAGCATAATGTTATCTTATGTTCATCATTCAAATAATGTATCAGTATGTTTTACGGTACAAGGGTAGTAAAATATAGCAAAGGTAAACTACTGCTGTTCATGACGTATGTACAAATCATATTTAACTTGTGTATGTATTTTAATCCAAGAAGCGGTGATAGATGGACATTCCCTAAACCGATGTTCAATGGTTTATACAGGCATTAAACATTTTTCTTGTGTGAATAATTCTCGTGATATATTTGTACTTGTCATATTTAACTTTTGTATATTCACATCTATTAGCAAAAATGGTTGATGTTTGTTAATTGTTTAGGAACTGCTTAGTTATTAAGTACATGAATTCGTTTGTGTTTTCCAGCTGTGAAAAAAGTGTATATTTGGATATTATCAGTTGTTGAATGTCTTGCATATTTTGATTTTCACGTATATTAATGAATCTTAATAAAGTGTTGATAACATGTGTTTAAAGAAAAACCTTGTTGGTTATGTCTTTGTTTTTGGCCGGATCGTAAATTGTTTGTCTTGAACATTTGGGAAATTAGATTCGTATAAAGTCGTATCATGGAAAAAACAAATCCGAAATCCATTGTATTATTTAATTATTGCAATAGCTTCTGAAAAAAAACACATCTGATTATCCATAAAAAAACGTATGTTTTCAACATACTTGGCAATGGCAACTCATCACAATCATGTTGTTGAATCCTCCGTAGCTTAGGTAATTGCTAACATGCAGACTTGCTGCAGGAAGGCACTTGCCGCTCACTCAAGAGTCGTTATACGACTATACCCACTATGACTAAACCCACTACGAATAGACACACTACGACTTTACACACTACGTCTATACCCACTATGACTATATCCTTTACGAATAGACCCACAACGACTATACCAACTACGTCTATACCCACTACGACTATACCCACTACGTTGAAGTACACTACGTCTATACCCAATACGACTATACCCACTACGTCTATACCCACTACGTTTATACCCACTACGACTATACCCACTACGACTATACCCACTAAGATTATACCCACTAGGTGTGTATGATTATACCCACTAGGTGGGTATAATCTACTCACTACGTCTATACCCACTACGTCTATACCAACTAAGACTATACACACCACGTATATACCCACTACCACTATACCCACTACGTATATATCAACTACGACTATACCCACTACGACTATACCCACTACGTATATACACACTACGACTACCCACTACGTCTATACCTACTACGACTTTACCCACTACGATTATACCCATTACTTCTATATCCACTACGACTATACCCACTACCTTTATACCCACCATACCTATACCCACTACGACTATGCCCACTACGACTATGCCCACTACGATTATACCCACTAGGTATATACCCACTACGTCTATACCACTACGATTATACCCACTACGTATATACCCACTACGATTATATAAACTACGTTAAAATACACTTCGTCTATACCCACTACGACTATACCAACTACGATTATACCCACCACACCTAAAGCCACTACGACTATACCCACTACGATTATACCCACTAGGTATATACCCACTACGTCTATACCACTACGATTATACCCACTACGTATATACCCACTACGATTATATAAACTACGTTAAAATACACTTCGTCTATACCCACTACGACTATACCAACTACGATTATACCCACCACACCTAAAGCCACTACGACTATACCCACTACGTCTATACCCACTACGACTATACACACTACGTTAAAATACACTACGTCTATACCCTGTATGACTATATACCCTCTACGATTATATCCACTACGTTAAAATACACCACGTCAATACCAACTACGTATATACCCACTACGACCATGCCCTCTACGTCTTTCCCCACTACGTCTATACCCACTACGATAAAACCCGCTACATCCATACTCACTACGTCTATACTCACTACGACTATACCCATTACGTCTATACCCACTACGACTATACCCACTACGACTATACGAACTACGTCTATACCCATTACGACTATACTCAATAGGTGTATACCCACTACGACTATACCACTACCATTATACCCACTACACCTATACCCACTACGACCATACCCACTACGAGTATACCCGCTACGACTATATCACTACCATTATACCCACTACGTCTATACCCACTACGGCTATACACACTACGATAAAATACACTTCGTCTATACCCACTACTACAATACCCCTTACGTCTAAATCCACTACACCTATACACGCTACGACTATACCCACTACGTCTATACCACTACGACTATACCCAATACGACTTTACCCACTAAGACTATACCTACTACGTCTATACCCACTACGAATAAACCCTCTACGACTATACCCACTACGTTAAAATACACTACGACTATACCCACTACGATTATGCCCTCTATACCAACTACGACTATACCCACTACGACTATACCTACTACGTCTATACCCACTACGACTAAACCATCTACGACTATACCCACTACGACTATACCCATTACGGCTATACCCACTACGATTATACCAAATACGTCTATACCCACTACGATTATACACACTACGATTATACACACTACGACTCTACCCACTACGTCTATACCCACTCCAAATATACCCACTACGACTATACCCACTACGACTATACCCATTACGACTATGCCCACAACGAGTATGCACACTACGATTATACCGGCTATGATAATCCCCACTACGTCTATACCCGCTTCCTCTATACCCGCTACGCATATACCCGTTACATTTATACCCGCTTCGAACAGACCCACTACGTCTATACCCAGTACGACTATACCCACTACAACTATACCCACTACGTCTATACCCACTACGTTTATACCCACTACGACTATACCCACTATGACTATACCCACTGCATCTATATCCACCACGAGTATACCCACTACGATTATACCAACGAGGTATGTATACACTACGTCTATACCACTACGATGATACCCATTACGTTAAAATACACCTCTTCTATACCCACTACTACTATACCCCTAACGTCTATACCCACTACGAATATACACATTACGTCTTTACCCAGTGCAACTATACCACTGCGTCTATATCCCACTATGACTAAATCCACAACGACTATACTCAACTCACTCAAGACTATACCCATTAAGACTATACTCACCACGACTATACCCACTACGACTATACCCACTACGACTATACTCAATCTACGATTATACCCACTAGGTATATACCAACTACGTCTATACCACTACGATTATCCCCACTACGTCTATACCCACTACGACTATACACACTACGTTAAAATACACTTCGTCTGTACCCACTACTGCTATACCCCTTACGTCTATACCCACTATTCCTATACCCACTACGACTATACCCACTACGTCTATACCACTACGACTATACCCAATACGAATATACCCACTACGACTATACCCACTACGACTAAACCCTTTACGACTATACCCACTACGACTATACCCACAACGTTACAATACACTACGTCTATGCCCACTAAGACTATACCCATTACGTATAAACCCTTTACGACTATACCCATTACGACTAGACCCACTACGTTAAAATACACTACGTCTATTGCTACTACGTATATACCTACTACGTCTACGTATATACTCACAACGACTATACCCAATACGTCTATACCCACTACAACTATACCCACTACGACTATACTCACAACGACTATACCCAATACGTCTATACCCACTACAACTATACCCACAACGTCTATACCCACTAGGATTATACACACTACGTCTATACCCACTACGACTATACCAACTACGTCTGTACCCACTACCTATACATACTGCGCCTATACCCAATACGTCTATACCCACTACGACTGTGCTCACTACGACTATAACACTACGATTAAACCCATTACGACTATACCCACTTGGTATATACCAACTACGTCTATACCACTACGATTATACCCACTACGTTAAAATACACTTCGCCTATACCCACTACTATTATACCCCTTACGTCTATACCCGCTACGACTATACCTACTACGACTATACTCACTACGACTATACACACTACGTCTATACTCACTACGACTATACCCACTACGACTATACCAACTACGACTATACCCATTACTTCTATGCCCACTACGACTATGCCCACTACGACTATACCGGCTATGATAATCCCCACTTCGTCTATACCCGTTACGTCTATACCCGCTAGGAATATACCAGCTACGAATAGACCCGCTACGTCTATACCTGCTACATTTATACCCGTTACGAACAAACCCACTACGTATATACCCACTACGACTATACCCACTACGACTAGACCCACTACGTCTATACCCACTAGGTTTATACCCACTGCATCTATATCCACCACGAGTATACCCACTACGATTATACCAACGAGGTATGTATACACTACGTCTATACCACTACGATGATACCCATTACGTTAAAATACACCTCTTCTATACCCACTACTACTATACCCCTAACGTCTATACCCACTACGAATATACACATTACGTCTTTACCCAGTGCAACTATACCACTGCGTCTATATCCCACTATGACTAAATCCACAACGACTATACTCAACTCACTCAAGACTATACCCATTAAGACTATACTCACCACGACTATACCCACTACGACTATACCCACTACGACTATACTCAATCTACGATTATACCCACTAGGTATATACCAACTACGTCTATACCACTACGATTATCCCCACTACGTCTATACCCACTACGACTATACACACTACGTTAAAATACACTTCGTCTGTACCCACTACTGCTATACCCCTTACGTCTATACCCACTATTCCTATACCCACTACGACTATACCCACTACGTCTATACCACTACGACTATACCCAATACGAATATACCCACTACGACTATACCCACTACGACTAAACCCTTTACGACTATACCCACTACGACTATACCCACAACGTTACAATACACTACGTCTATGCCCACTAAGACTATACCCATTACGTATAAACCCTTTACGACTATACCCATTACGACTAGACCCACTACGTTAAAATACACTACGTCTATTGCTACTACGTATATACCTACTACGTCTACGTATATACTCACAACGACTATACCCAATACGTCTATACCCACTACAACTATACCCACTACGACTATACTCACAACGACTATACCCAATACGTCTATACCCACTACAACTATACCCACAACGTCTATACCCACTAGGATTATACACACTACGTCTATACCCACTACGACTATACCAACTACGTCTGTACCCACTACCTATACATACTGCGCCTATACCCAATACGTCTATACCCACTACGACTGTGCTCACTACGACTATAACACTACGATTAAACCCATTACGACTATACCCACTTGGTATATACCAACTACGTCTATACCACTACGATTATACCCACTACGTTAAAATACACTTCGCCTATACCCACTACTATTATACCCCTTACGTCTATACCCGCTACGACTATACCTACTACGACTATACTCACTACGACTATACACACTACGTCTATACTCACTACGACTATACCCACTACGACTATACCAACTACGACTATACCCATTACTTCTATGCCCACTACGACTATGCCCACTACGACTATACCGGCTATGATAATCCCCACTTCGTCTATACCCGTTACGTCTATACCCGCTAGGAATATACCAGCTACGAATAGACCCGCTACGTCTATACCTGCTACATTTATACCCGTTACGAACAAACCCACTACGTATATACCCACTACGACTATACCCACTACGACTAGACCCACTACGTCTATACCCACTAGGTTTATACCCACTACGTCTGTACCCACTACGATTATACCCACTAGGTATATACCCACTACGTCTATACCACTACGATTATACCCACTACGTTAAAATACACTTCGTCTATACCCACTACTACCATACCCCTTACGTCTATACCCACTACGACTATACCCACTACGACTATACACACTACGACTATACACACTACGTCTACCCACTACGACTATACCCACTACGACTATACCCACTACGTCTATACCCACTACGACTAAACCCACTACGTCTATACCCACTACGACTATACCCACTACGACTATACCCACTACGTCTATACCCACTACGACTAAACCCACTACGACTATACCCACTAAGACTATATCCACTACAATTATACCCACTAAGACTATACCTAATAAGATTATACCCACCAGAATACATACGGAATTTCTGTCTCCATATTGGTATAACAAGATATATAACAGGATTTGGATATACTGCAAATAATGTTTGATTGTCTAATGGTCGATAACCGCTAATATGTCCCCTAACGCGTCCCCATTCAACTGAAATAAGCGACCATTAATGGACTGATATCGAGTCGCAAACTTCAAACTGTCAATAAGCGACTATTAACGGACTGATATCAAGTATCAAAAGTCAAACTGTCAAATCGAATACGGATAAACCTCTAGTAAACAGCAGGATGTTTTAGTGATGAAGTTTGCTAAACACACATTTTTATTTCAGAGTGGACAGTTTAAATTCGATAAATTAAATATATTGAAGACAATATAGTTTTACATCGTCTGACATTTTACGCAAAGAGTAGAAATAGTTTACTTCAATCAGTCTACAATGTATATATATGTTGGTACAGTACATAGTAGGAGTGGAACAAAAGAAACACCCGTATAGAGTTCCTCCCCGTTGTTTTTGACACGTGCAGCTAATGTTGAATGTAAATACGAACTGTTAGTGAAATGGCAATAGTTTCACACTGTTACTAAGATCGAAAGAAAAGACAAACTATTAGAACACTAAGTCAATAATAGTGTAGTAGAGAGAACAACAGGGACTACTTGTCATGGGTGACGACGGGTGAAAGGAATGGAAACGTATAACGGAACAGTTTTATTTTCCTAAACTATATAAGAAAAAAACATACATAATGAAAAATATGTTTTTTTAAAAAAAACAATATTAATTCCGTTTGCCTTCTTGTTTGTCTGTTTGCGTGTTTCTTTTTGTGTATTGCGGTTGACTGTCCTCCTTTAATGCTACTTTCCCTGTCCGATATTTTTATATTTCTTTGTGGTTCAATCCATTTGCATATGTTGCTAGTAATACTGTGCATATATTGTAACATATCTGCGATAAAATATTATTATAGTAAATAACAGGGTATTACTCAAGATAAAATATAACTTTGTGAAAGCAATTTGTGGCTTTCCTGAAACATTGAAATTATACTCTTTACTTTCCCCTGCCAGGGCCAAGGCCAATCCAAAACTCTACCTCCATACCCATCAAACCTTCTGACTTATGTTTTGGAACAAGTGGACAACCGTTAATTTCAAACCCTGATCCCACATCTTACTTAATACTCGTCGCCAACGAAATACTGTAAGAGGAGGGCAAAAAATGTGATGGTATGGTACTCTAACCCAGTCCCTTCGCACTTCCAGGCCGACACCGCTCACCTGTCAATTGACATGGCCCCTGTACTTAGATATCTCAGTCATATTGTTAATGTCGGAGTATATTGACTATAGGTTATATTATAACATAGTTGCACATGCTTTATTATACAGTGACACATGCTGTTGTTTGTCGGAGGTGTCGTTTTGGTTTGATTGGTTGAAATGGGTAAATGATTGACAACTGGCGACATATTAATTGTATTGCACAATTAAATTTGCCATCTTCAATTCTGGCATACGGTTTAGCATAAACGTAATTTTCCTGTTGCATGTAAACTGATTTCAGGTGCCGTGACGGGCCACTATTTTATATATGTTGTTCTATACTTCAGGCCGTTTAATTTGCTCCTAGCTACAGGGAGCAATGCAAGTGACCATTTTAAAACTTGAAATAGCTCAAAGATACAGATTGAGCATTAACTTAACAGTTTCCTATAATACAGTGCATAATTAATATTTTAAATTACAACACACATTCTTATGCCATATAGTATTTTCGAATTTTATATATGGCTGTCATGCGTGTACTTCTTTAAACACAGTCATATATTACTAGATACTTGTTTCTGTGTTCATTTTTTCATCTTTCCAGTTATAGACGGATGCCAGTGTAAACTGTAAAAATGCCAAAGTAAAAGGCGCAAGCTTATTTCACAACGTAGAAAGAAGTGGTACCAAACATATACTGATCCGCTCCCTGACCATGCAGGTACATGTAAACCGTCTTTTTAAAGGAAGAATAGACTAGAATTTACTGTTTTAAAGGGATACACAGCAATTTTGACGTTTTTACCACGCAACTCAATTAGCCTCTCACTCTATTAATCCAGCATCATTTTGACTTTAAAGGGACAAGTGACAATCATGATTTTTTAATATCGCTACTGCTCGTTAGTTTTTCTAAATACATAGCCTTTTTTTGCAGTATGGATAATGAAATGCTAAAAGTTGGTTTAATATAGCGATTTTCGCCGGCGGCCGGCTTGATTTGCCAAGGTTGGTCAAGGGGCATATCGTGTTACTCCTGTCCGTGCGTCCATCTGTCCGTGTACAAACGATGTCCACACTCGTAACTTAGCTAAATGTTATCGGATCTTTTCGAAACTTGGTCAAACAGTATATGGGCACAATGTTTCGTTCACGTTCAACAATCGGCCGCATCGCCCCAGTATTTCCATAGTTATGGCCCTTAGAATATTAAAAAATTGCAAAATTAATGGTGTCCGCACAATAACTTGGGTAATTGTTATCCAGTCTTCTCCAAACTTGGTCAAACATTTTATATTGGCACAGTGTCTCGGCCAAGTTTGATTTGAACCTATCACCCCAGTAGTTCCAGAGTTATGGCCCTAGAAGTAGTAAAATATCGCGAAGTAAATGTTATAGTGGGGGAATACATGTCCTGTGGACACATTTCTAGTTAATCAATAATATTAATTAAAATAATAATAAAATGAAAATTGGTTTTGCATATTACTTACTGTTGGTCACATTTCACCAATAATATATTCATTTTGTCATTTTTATTATGCTCATTCATGGTCTTCATCATGACACTGTGTATGCAAACGTGTAAACACGACTCCATCGTAAATGGCGATGGCCTGGCACGTTCATTCCTGTTTGGCGCCGTTTAACCTTTGACGTATTGGTGCGCCGTAAAACCCGATTCAATTCAATATATAATATTATTCAAACCTATGGTAAAATAACGAAGTAAAGTGAACAACTAAAAATTGTATTTAAATATATGTAAGCAGATTTAATGTCAGCATTTAAATGATACTGAATTAATAAATTGAGAGGCTAATTTTAATGCTTGATACTTCAAGATTGGCATGTGTCCCTTTAAACTTTGTTTTTTTACATTGAATGTTACAGAATGTATATTCCTTAAAAATGAAGGTAATGTTTACTTATTGAATCAATTAAATACGAATCTGTATTAAATTTCTATTAGTGACAGCCCTACTAGCCAAAACAACAATAAAAAGTGGAGTTATGGCCTTTGTTTCTTACACCATTGAAAAATAATTGTAATTTATATAAATGTGTTTATTATACCACCGCTTTCACAAAGTGAAGTGTGGGCTATATAGGAATCGCGTTGTCCGTAACGTCCCGTCGCGTAACACGTTTAATACTTTAATACTGTAACTTTGTAGGCCCTCTCTCAGATTTATGGTTTTCATGGCCGCCAAACATCCAAGATGGCTGCCATGGCTAAAATAAGGTCAAATTTAGGGAAATTTCAAACAACATCTCAGAAACCACTTGTTCCATTCCAGTGAAATATCATATACAATACATGCTCCTTTGCTTGGCCTCTGTCAAATTTGTGTTTTTTGCTATTGTCGATTTATCAAAAAGGCCGTCACGACGATACAAAGTTTACATAGAGTTATATAGGAAAAGCCTAAAAATGACACCTTCTCTGAAACCTCTTGAAGGATATTGTTGAAGCTTTATCACAATAAACTTTGGGATAGTGTGCCTCAGATTGGTGTTTTTCGCAGCCGCCAGTTGTCCAAGATGGCCGCCATGGCTAAAACGAGGTCAAATTTAAGGAAATTTCAAACGACATCTCCGAAACTTCTTATTCCATTCTAATGAAATATCATATACATGTTCCTTAAGTTGGTCTCTGTCCAATTTGTGTATTTCGTTATCGTCGAATAATCAAAATGGTTGCCATGGTGACCCAAAGTTTACATTGATATTTTTTTTCTTCCAGTAATTAAAATGGCCGCCGTGGCGACCCAAAGTTTATATAGAAAAAGGCTTAATATGACATCTTCTCTGAAACCGCTTGAAGGAGTTTGATGAATCTTAATAACAATGATCTTTTTGGAAGTTATGTTTCTCGTGGCCGCCAGTTTTCCAAGATGGTCTCCATGTCTAAAACTAGGTAAAAATAAACTACGTGTTTATAGCGGGTAATACAAGCTTTGTACCGACTACTTCTCCTGATCTCCCGATAAAAGCTGTTTTACACAGTAGATCGTCTACAGGCCCTCTCGGGCCTCTTGTTTTCTCAAACATCTTCAAATTGATTGTTCCCAAACTTCATGTACACATAACAACTGATGACCTTATCTCCCTACATACTGTATTGAATCAACTGGTACATACAGAATAATCTATAGAGACTATTTTTGTATTCTGAGTATCAGCAAACAATCAACAAAGATAAAAGCGATCAAGATTGGTAGTGGAGTAAATACACAAATTGTTTGTGTTTCTGCATGTATTAAAGACAATATAATGTACAGTGACATAATATTTCCAACTTAATAATTTGTTTTAACCCAAACACTGACCTTTTGTTTTAAATGAAACAAATATTAATATTGTAAAAAATGAAGGAAAACAACCTTAACTCTGCATCTGTGTAACCTTAAGGGACTGGAGGCAATATGGAAGTTATTAAGCTGCATGTTATCTCTGGTTTAATTATTGTTTATGAAAATGGTTCTGGAAATGCTCGACTACTCAGATTTCTGTTTTTTTTCTTGCTAAATCAGAAATGTTTATTCAAAAGGGTGTTTATATCGCTTACTGTAGTATATGATTCAAATAAAATGTACTTTGATGCCAAAACGAGAATGTAAACTGTTTCATTAACAGCCTCTAGTGCCTGTAATTGTTTTTGCTTTGTTTGCTTTTAAATTATTAACTTCAGTTTTTATTTTCATTCGAGCAAAGTTCAGACGAGTTCATCAAATCGTGCTTTGAACAGTCTGGAAATACTTGCGAAGACGCACATCAGACTAGTAATGAGTTTACAGACAGCGACGGCTTTTGTGTTGACGAGTTTTTTGTAGTTCTGGTGGATAAAGCTTATCAGTACTACGATCATGATTATCTTGACATATTTGTTAGCAGTGTAAAGGACAGAATATATAGTTGTTTGAAAGAAGAGTGCAAAAACGTGGACCTAAAACACTTTACACTGATAAGGGGTAGCCAAGATCTAAGCTTTTTTCAATTTTATGAGAGGCACATACCAAAATTGAAACTGTCCGTCATTGTTGATTCTGATTTTTACGTTCGAGTTGCTGTTCATGACAAAATGTTGCCTAGTGAACATACCTTATGGGATTATGTGCCAAGGATGTGTACTAATGTTGTCGCTATTGAAAAACTACTGAATGCAATTGCAAATTTCAGCGTTTGCGTTGGAAATCAAGACACTGACCTTCAAAACTTTGTAACAGTTGGAGCATACCTGGACTTAAAAGATGGACCGAGTCGTGATTGTTACCTGGATTCCACAATTCGTTCTACCGGTTGCAAACTTTTGGTTGATGGTAGTCGTTGTTCGTGTTGTAAAGTGTATAGGCGGACATTACAAGTACTTTTAAAGAGAAGTAACAGCCAATCAGAAAAAGGTTCAACGCCGAAAAAGAATTGGTTGACGTCTAGAGTAGCCAACAATAAACTTACAGACTAGTAGAAATTTGAAAAGTTGAAGCAGTTGAGGATCTATACAAGTGACTTGTTAAAAGAGAATGAGAAGATGAAAAGACAAATTAATCAACTCATAAGAAAGCAGGGTGTTCAGTTGTCGAAAGAAGATAGTGCCGACTTATTCAATGTCATGAACAGTTCCGAGAATGAAATCGAAAAATCATACACAGATGCTAATAGCTACCAGCGATTGTTTTGGAAGAAACAGTTGAAGTATAATCTGCTTCAAGACAAACGTGGAATGAGGTGGCATCCCATAGTAATACGTGGGTGCATATTCTTGAAGAGCATGTCATCGAACACATATGATGCACTAAAGAACTTTGGATTTGTAAAGCTTCCCAGTGAGAGAACACTGTATGATTATACAAACTTTATTCAAAGGGGTGTAGGGTTTCAGACGGATATTGTGGCCATGCTTCATAAAGAGCTGTACACAAATGCAAAACTACGAGACCATCAAAACATCGTTGGTCTCCTACATGATGAGATTCGGTATTAAAAGTGATCTTGTGTACGACAAACACTCGGAAGAGTTATAAGGTTTTGTCGACCTGGGAGGCATGAACAATGACATTTTACACATCGACGAATGTCTGAGTAAATAATCTAAGCAAATTGCTAAGTACATGCTAGTGTTAATGGTCAGAAGGATGTCGACTAGTCTCAAATGTCCCCTTGCAGATTTTGCCACCACTGGTATTACATCTGATCAACTTTTTTTCAATTCTCTGGAAAGATGTTGGAATTCTTGCAGTTGACCTAGGCTTGACATAACGAGTGATGAAGCATCTCCTAATCGCCGTTTCACAAGGCTGCATCGATGCAATGAAGACAGTGGAGTTTCTTACAGGGCAGAAAACATATTTGTATCGGAAGATCGATTTATATACTTCTTTTCGGATCCGCCCAACTTAATCAAGATATCGAGAAATTGTTTTTCAAATTCCTACTCCCACAAGCAATCTAGGCGTATGTGGGAAGACTACAAAGACATAACGTGGATGCACATTGTTGACCTATATAAGGACCACTGTAGCGGGATTTATAAAGGATGCAATAAGCTTACTAAAGCCCACATTGACAAAACATCATTTGGGTGCATGAAGGTGAGCTATACAGCCCAAGTTCTGAGTTCGACAGTAGCAGACGCCCTTGAAATGTTGTATGGCGACACCACAGCTGAAACGGTAAACTGTATACGACACATGAACACGTTTTTCGATTGTTTGATCGTTCGGAGCATCAGGTAAGGAGATAGAAGTAGAAATGAAAACATGACGCCGTACACCTCAGCAGATTACCCTAGACTAGAATACCTCGTCCGGGACTTTCTTGGGTACTTGAGTGAATGGCGAGAGAGTGTGGAACGAACTGGCGTTTTCACAAAAGGTCAAAAATCGAAAATGCAGCGGAGTTATCAGACACTAGATGGACTAGAAATAACAGTCAGATCTGCTGTAGAATGTGTTCGGTTTTGTTTTGGAAAGGGGATGGACTTCGTTCTAACCAACCGGTTTAACCAGGACCCCATAGAGCAGACTTTGGCATGCATAGAACAAGTGGGGACTGCAACACCAATCCAGCGGTGGAAAAGTTCAATCATGCCGTGGTTCGTCTGAGGACTGTTGGGAGTCAGGCAATCGCTCCCATGAGAAGAAACACAAAGAGGCGTCTACAGTTAGTCCCCATTGATGACTCGCCTCTTCAGAGGAGACGAAGAAACTCTCGGTGATTCAGAAAAGGAATGTATGTGTTTATTTACATGTACAGTTCAGTACCGTTCAGTTCAGTCAATAATTCATATGTGGTCTGGAATTTATGTGTTTAGTGACGGTGTTAATTACTATTCTCATGGATTATATTTTTAGGCCAAATAAAATTGTATGTGTAGTTCCTATAATATTACATGCTAAAAAAAGAAAAAGTAGGTAGGTAGGGAAAATATTCTGTTTTTGTTTTCATTCAATACTTTTAAAATGAAATAAAATCTTGTAACTTCAAAATATATTTGTTGATATCAGGTACATAAGTTTGTTGATATCAGGTACATAAGTTATGTACCTGATATCAACAAATATATTTTGAAGTTACATGTAGTTTATTTCATATATTTTGAGGTTACATGTAGTTTATTTCATTTTAAAAGTCATGTCATAACATGGGCAACACAATTTAATCTGAAAAAAATAAAAAAAAATTTGCATGCAAAATTTGATCGGTGGGGAAAGCAGGACCACGCATATAATTGTATTTAAAGGAAAATGTACGTTTTTTCATTGAGTATAAGAATTCGGGCTAGTGACACAAACATTTTAATTCAAAGACTTTGCAAGTACTCACTTACGAAATTGCCGGAACCATAACCATAGTAGTTTCATATAATATGTTTTTGAAAAATCTTAACTTAGTATGGTTTAAAAAATGTTGCCTTATGTAAAACCTTCGGTTCAGTAGACACAGTAGACGATGCTCTACTGACTGCCCAAGCGCAGTTGGTTTGTTGCGGTATTAAATAGTATATAACAAATGCCACGATATGCGATCTGATTGGTTCCGATAATTTGGCATGTGAACGATCTCTTAACACTTTGTTTTATTGGATAAAGCTGTATCAAATGTACAACATTTTAAAATGTGTGTACGTGTATGTGACAGTTTGTTCCAGGCCACTTGCTCTGGTGCATCAGTTTTTCTTGTTTGAAATATCCTTCAGTGTTTGTCGAATATACTTTGTGCGATCACTATAAGGTTGGAGAGTAACCGTCACATGTCTAGCACACGCATTTTCTCTTACGTTTAGAAACAATGACACCATCTTCTCAAGAAGTAACGAACTCATCTTTCCAATGTTTAACCTTTCTACATACAACTGGACCATAAATGCCTCCATGATGTTTTCTTTCAAGGCGGTCTTGCAGTATCTGTTCGCATGTAGGTCATTAACATTGATGGTTTTCCGACAGACCATTTCAAATTCACGCACTAGAAGGAGGAAGTTGTCACTGGGAATTCGAAATCCGCCACGGTTGACCTTTTCTGTCCACAAAAGTTCTCTCCGAATCACTTTATTTTTTTCAAGAGTGCTTGGATGGCGAAAGCTTCCTTGTCATCACTAATTAGTTTGCTTGCCTTTTGAATTGCGCCTATAATGTAGCCGCGTAGGATGCTCTGATCTGCGTCTGATATGCTGCTGCAGGAGGATTCAGTTTCGTTTTGATACATTAAAGATTGCTCCTTGATCAATTCCTCTAAAATCTTTTAAAGCAAGACGCCAGACAACTGTCGAATAGGCAGATCAGTGTTAATGTTTCTTTGAGTAGGTTGGTTATCTGCCTTGAAGTTGTAGTAGACCGTTCATAGAAGGTAGTAAACAAAGCTTCCTTGGTATTCACATCGCCATCTGTATAGCTGTGAAAGACCTCAAAATACATGGCTCCAAAGTGGAAATGATCTGTTCGTGGTTGTTGACAAGACTATCACATATATGTATTATTCCTTTGCCATGCACTGAAAATTATATGTTTCTAAACAGGTCCTGAGAGATCCCTCTAAGTGAAAGCAGCAATACACTATGTAAAATCTCGCTAAAGCCTCTTTTGGAATCTTAAATGACTTTACTTTTATGGTCGTTTCTTTTGTGGTCTTTTTATTTTTGTCCATTTTATTCTTTATTCAGTAGGCTCATTTCGGAAAATGTCAGCAGCGGTTCTATATGTTTCCATTGCAGAGATATATTCAATTACTTGTTGTCCAAACATACTTTAGTAAATGCTAAAACGCATTATTAGCAAGGTCAGCGCGCATGGCTAAAGTGCGTTAATAGCTACAAACTTCAGCTATTAAAATTAGATTTACAAATCGAATAGGAAAAATAGCATTCAAGGACGACAGGCAACCATAAACACACACAGAAATAAAAGAACTAATTTAAAGAGGAATAAAAGGCCAAATAAGACATCACAAACACAAAAGGGTTGACAATAAGGCTACCGCCTTGGAACGGTCAGTGACAAAAAAGGTCGCTGAGGTTTAATACATGTTCTAGGGTGCACCAAACCTCACACTCACCCTACTATCATCCCAATAAAAAGGGACAATGTATATAAAAAAATCCCCGCCATGAACTCCCCTCTAACCAACAAGGCCGCATGAATAGGCAATATAAGTAAAATAAGTATAAAAGTCGAACAGTAAATGCAGCTTACACAGAACACGGTAAACCCCAAAACACGCAAAAGGACAAACATGAATGGAAATGTTAACAAAGAATAAATGCCTATGACGTCACAAACACAAACAAATGGTTGACAATAAGGCTACCGCATTGGAAGGGTCAGTTGCAAAATAAAGCTGCTGTGGGTTTAAACCAGGTTATAGGGTGCACCAAACCTCACACTTACCCTACTTCATTCCAAAAAGACGGAACAGTGCACATAAAGAAATCCCCGCCATGAATTATTCTCTAACCAACAAGGCATCATTAATAGGCAATATAAGTAAAACACAAAGATTCTTGTGTA
Source organism: Cyrtodaria siliqua (assembly GCA_037043455.1). Classification (NCBI taxonomy): domain Eukaryota; kingdom Metazoa; phylum Mollusca; class Bivalvia; order Adapedonta; family Hiatellidae; genus Cyrtodaria; species Cyrtodaria siliqua. The sequence continues at coordinate 80,024 of JAWPHD010010519.1, forward strand.
TATATAAATACAAAAAAAAAAATAGCCTAGAAAGCCACAAATAAGGTACTCAGTGACTTGGTAGTAGCCAGAGCAACAAGAGAATAAACCACTGAGGGCACGACAAGACAAGATTGCAGACAAACATCACAAACATATGTTTTTTCCTCACAAGTCTATAAACATATAACAAATATGCCAAATAATTATTAATCGAATTATCAAACAAAAAACAACAACAAAAAAATACTGATCTGTCTGTTTTTTAAAACCGGAGTATTTTAACTCAGTTTGAGTATACTGTGATGCCTTGTGATTCGTCATTAACATATTAACATATAGACCCAGAGCCCATAGCCCTATATTGCAGTGGGAGACGCTGAAAAGATAAAAAAACATCAATTGAAAGCAACTATATCGGTAAGCAAATCATGGTCTGAAAAATGGGGGTTAGGGTTGAGTTTATGTTTATGCTATATTTCTTATAGCATTAAAAGTGTTCAAAATGGTATCAATGCATAGGTAATGAGGCATAGCTATTACAAAAATAGTTTGGGAACATTCAAAGTCAAGGTCAAAATGGTTAAGGTCGAAAGGTCAATTAAGTGCAAAAACTGTAATAAATCAAATTTTCCTTCCCATATATATATAAAAAAAATAATTCAAGTGTATATATTCAATATTATTCAGTTGCATGTAAAAATAAGTATTATTTGCCTGACGTAGATACTACTTTTACCACTGCGTGACTGCACGGGGAAATGAGGTAACTTTGAAATGTATAGCTGCTCAATTATTGCCAGATAATTGATAAATACATATACCTGTGGATTAATTTACCTGTTCAAAGTTTTTTACGTCATCAAATAAAATCTTGTTCTCGCTTTTCACAAATATTGCAATGTGTGAATTGTAAATATCTATTGTTGTGTATTGATTTCGATTTAAATAAACATAAACATGTTCATGAAACAAAACATTTTTTTTTTCATTTAATATTTTATTTTCATCAAATATTTACAATGACAGATATACATTGTATACAGTATGTAATAATACAAACAACTTTCAGTGGTATTAGGTGATAATATTTTAAATATTTTAACTTTTGGAGTTGTTATATCACATGTATACAGTTCTTCACAATTATCTGATGAGAACTATTAAATATAAATTAGAAGAAGTATGTAGAAAAAGGTGAAAAAATGGAAAGGTTGAAAATAGGACATAGAAAAGACTGTCTTTACTGGTGTTTCTATACTATATAATTTATGTATATCATCTTAAATCAATTTAGAAACCTTTGCCATTTTCGGTCATGTTCTTCTCATTTGTCTTTATCAAAAGCAATACATCTTTCAATTTCAATACTCTTATATAGATTACTTGTAAAACAGTTTATATTTGGAATTGTTTTCAAACATTTGATTTTAAATATAAAATATTTCCCTCTTATTATTATGAAGTTTATTAACCTATTTTGTAAATTTGCATCTGTTTTTCCTAAAGATACTGTCATAAAGTCAAAATCAAAGTTGATATTTAACCTTGTAAGAAATATTGTTTTTGTTGTAAATGGGGGTTCTGGGTGTCTGACCATAGTAGCGGTTTCAAACTGTCTCGTGATAGTGGCATGCCCAGTTAGTACACTAGCCACGGGTTTTCTTCTTATCCCCGGCGTTTTTTCCGTTTGCTACTGTTTTGTTGCATATTATATGTTTTGGTCGTAAACTGTGTATTGACCAGTCTACCCAATTGCTGTATATAATTAACCAGTTCCTATATAGAATATATATAGTATACAGTAGTGTGTTTATATATACGTTAATTTGTATAAACGGATCTTGTGTAATATTTGATAATATTATGAGGTAATACAGACGCCTACTGTAGTGCTGTTTCTTTTAAAAATAAAAAAAACAAGCAAAATACCTAGATATATTTAGGAGACGTGTGTTTTATGTATCTTGTATGATTTAACTCGGGAAGACAATATCCCGATTTGCAATAGCGCTTTCGACCTAAAAAGGTCTTCTTCAGTTGCAATGAAATCCTAAATTATTTGTATTATCAATGACAATATGTTTATTGTCTTAGTATGTTGTGGAGGAGAATCCCTTATTTTGAATATTTCAAAATATATCGGACCGTCTAGTTCACAATCGACACTCGCTGTGGTACTGGTATATAGGGATATTACCTATTCTTGGCAGTTATTACGGTATATTCCGTAACCTGCCAAGTTTATATAGTACCTTTAGCAGTGAGATATACCCTTCAGCACGTATTCATTATATCGTGTATTACTACGTATCTATGTAGCGTGTACGATCGTGTGTTACACTGTAAGGTCGTGTATGCACTGACATGCAAACTGATATCCCGTTCTTAGGGGATACGATGTCTTTAGTAAGGATCTTCAAATCCTCAGCTAGCGATTTAAGGCAATCTATATGTGTCTTATATATTGTCTATTTCTTTTGGTTTCTCCACTTTTTGTATAGATGAGTATACTTAAAGTATTCAGGGGTAAGACTAGATCGGGTTGATACCGTCTATATCGTCTTACAGTTAATGTTTATGAGTGTATGTATTGGAGAATACACTCAAAGGCACTCTACGGCGTGATGCCGTTAAGAGTCTCGTTGAGTCCAGAAATAAGATCATATCGGGTTGATACCGTCTAGGTTGTCTTATTCAGCCTTCAATTTTGACCAAAGAGAATAGAGAGTATTCAGGGGTAAGACCAACTCGGGTTGATACCGTCTGTATTGTCTTACAGTTAATGTTTATGAGTGTATGTATTGAAGAATACACTTCTCTTCTCATACGCCGTTAAGAGTCTGGTTTAGTCCAGATATAAGATCAGATCGGGTTGATACCGTCTAGTTTGTCTTATAAAGCCTTCAATTTAACCAACGAAAACATATAAAGATCGAGTTATACAATATTTTCAGAGCTGAAAATGTACGTCTAACTCAGTCGATTTATAAACAGTGTCTGCTAGCTTGGTAAAATCTCCCCGTATATGAAATATTGTGCCGCATTCTGTATTAATTAGCTAGACGTGTGTCCAATTGAGTCACTTTTGATGTCTATGAGCAAGCGTAACCGTTTTACTCTTATAACTCGGTACATCAATTAAACGCCGAAGGTGAGAAGTTCTCATGACCATTCAAACGTCATTAGGACATGTGGATCCAATTATTGGCGGTCATAGGATTAATATTAGAAAAACATTGTCCAATCGTAAGTACTTATTTGTTCAACACAAAGTAAAGAATCAACACCTGAATAATTTACATAGTATATAAGAATTTCATTTTGTCTTATATTATACTATCGTCTCTTCTATGTTATATTTTATATATGACTATTTCGTATCTTGTCCATTGTCTTGTTTTTCTCAAGTGCGTCTATGACTTACTATTCCAGATATTATTGTTTTCCGAGCTTCGCATTTTAACCAACCTAATTTACTTTTATGCTTTGAAATCGAGTATGTTAACTGCAACTTTTTAACCGTACCTTTACTCTTGAATGTCTGTTTATGAGATAAGTGTATTACGTCTATAATGACGATTTTCATATTGACTTATCGCTAAATCAATGATCGCTCGTATGCATTTAAATATCCGTGTTTACAACATGCATACTTATTGAACATTTCTATGTAATGAAATATACCTAATGAGGATAGCATATGACTTCGTAATTATTTAACGTGTCTTATGTTTTAGCTCATTCTATGTCTATTTTTATTTATATTTGGGATTATACACACATGTATGCTTCCGTCTACAGTCATGGTGTGAATGTGCGTGAGTTAATGTATGTGTTTTATTCCGTATATGTCGTTATATTGTTAACATCTATAATTATTATAACCCCGTAGTTGATATGTCTGCACCATATAATTTTTGCAGCTGTGTAATCATTGTTGTTTTATACAGAGGCATAGATATACCTATGTATATCTATTAACATATATAGAGCTACATCTTGTTATTGTCCTGCAGTTGTTATGTCTCCAACATATACTTTATACATATGTGTATTCATTGTTGGTTTACTGTAGTTATACCCCTTGTTTATATTTCCTTCATTTACATGCATAATGCGACTGTATTTTATTACCTGATTAAATCTTTTTAACTGTTTAACTGTTTTAACTGTTTTTATTACCTTATTAAATCTTAATCTTAATCTTAATCTGATAGCGAGCCATCAACGTTGTGTACGTCTGCTGAATAATCAGCATCACCTAGCGCTTAGACGCTTGTAAATTTCCCAACAATTTCCGCGACAGTTCGGAAATGGTCAATGTGTGGGAAAATTCGGCATTTTCCGCCCGTCACGAAATGCAGCGGAAAATGCCGAGTTTTTGAGGTTCCTTCTATAAATAGTATACGGGGAAATTCCAGCACGTATAGTTCGTTTTCACCGGTAACAGTCTTGCTATGAAGTTTGTGAAGCACTCATCTTCCTATTAGATAATATTTCCGTCAGGTATGGTACCACCGTTAATAGACAAATTGTTGGTATCCCTATGGGTACGAATTGTGCACCACTTGTCGCAGATTTGTTTTTATTTTGCTATGAAAGAGATTTCATGTTGAGTCTTTCACCAGATACCCAGGCAGATGTTATTGAAGCTTTTAATGATACCTCTCGGTATCTGGATGACATACTGAACATTGACAACCCTTTCTTTCCAACTATGGTTCATAATATTTATCCTAAAGAACTTCGGCTTAATAAAGAAAATATATCTGATAATAACGCTTCTTTTCTTGATTTAGATCTCTCGATTGAAAATGGTAAATTAATTTTGACATTGTTAATTATCCCCACTTGGATGGGGATGTTCCCCGAGCAACATCTTATGGGGTGTATCTGTCTCAATTTATTCGTTTTTCTAGAGCTTGTACTCGAGTTGAGGACTTTAATATTCGTAATCTTTGTATAATTAAAAAGTTACTCAATCTGGGTTATCGTTACCATAAACTTCGTAAAACCTTTGCAACATTTTATTATCGTAACCCTGATCTTCTTTCCAAATATAAATGTAATTTAAGGACTCTTCTGCGACAAGAACTATCACAACCTGACTTCTATGGTGATGTGATTTATAAACTTCGTTAGATTCTTGGTCATGATCACTTTTATACTATCTTTGTTAAACTTGTTAAATTTTTTATTAAAAGCGGTTATGACCCTATCATTTTGCAACGTACTGCATGCTTGGTGGTGGACCATTTTACAGTTCGCCACTATGCTTTCCTCTTTAATTGTACGATGACCTGACAGGCTGTGGACCCTATGATGACGCCTACCTAAAGCCCATTGGGACGGTGGCGTTTGATGTTTGTCCATGATCTTTCTTGTCGTGCCCTTAATGGTGTATTCTCTTACTGCTCTGGCTTCTGCCAAGTCACTGAGTACCTTTATTGTGGCTTTCTAGGCTATTGTTTTTTGGTATTATATTTACACGAGCATATTTGTGTTTCACTTATATTGCCTATTGATGCTGCCTTGTTAGTCAGAGATTAGATCATGGCGGGGATTTCTTTATTTACACTGTCCTGTTTTAATGGGATGACAGTAGGGTAAGTGTGAGGTTTGGTGCACCCTAGAACCGGTTTAAACCCCAGTGGCCTACTTTGCCACTGACCGTTCCAAGGCGGTAGCCCTATTGTCAACCCTTTTGTGTTTGTGATGTCGTTTACTTTTATTATTACTTTTGCCTTCTTGTTTGTCTGTTTCCATGTTTGTTTCTGTGTTTTGTGGTTGACTGTCCTGCTTGAATGCTACTTTCCCTGTCCGATCTTTTTATATTTCTTTTTCCTGAGTGAATTAGCAAGAAATGACGATATAGCATTTATATAGGAGTTCAGGTAATAATATATCATATATAGTAATCACATGTACTATATGTTACAGCATCAAAAAGATAACTCTTACATTTGAAACACACAAAGTGATCCCGCCCTAATATGTCAAAGCATCAAAAAGATAACCTTCAAACCTGAAACACACAAAGTGATTTCGCTTTAATGTCTCAAACAATATGAACATTTCAAATAGATAATCATAGTTCAAAGAGCACGATATAAATGATAATACCAATAATAATATTTTAACATTTACATTCGTGAATATAATCAAGGTATTATTGTATAACATATGTAGTAATCACATATATTATATGTTATAGCATCAAAAAGATAACTGTTACATTTGAAATACACAAAGTGATCCCGCCTTAATATGTCACATCATCAAACAGATAACCTTCAAATTTGAAACACACTAAGTGATTTCGCCTTAATGTCTCAAACGGTGTGAACATTTAATATAGATAATCATAGTTCAAAGGGCAAGATAATAATAATACTAATAATACTATTTTAACACTTACATTCATGAACATTATCAAGGTATTATAGTGTAACATATGTAGTAATCACATATACTTTATACTACAAATAGAGGCTCATATTCGTGAATGTGCACTACTGACTCCAACAAACTCGCTGGACAAGCATAATGATACTCGGCAGAGCCACGCATCGTATCATTTATCCAACCCGCCTGCCAAAGTCATCAGTAAAGAGTCACCCATGTAAGATCCCTTATTTATGTAAATTATTTAGAGAAAAATCAATAGATAAAAAAAATCAGGTTATCTACAAGATGATAATGTTTCCATCATTATTTCTATCAGGATTTTTAGGCGCACAGGTAAACATATAAATATATTTAAATAATAATATCATTATTTTTTTTTCATTTTTTTTTCACTCGTCTACCCGAACTCTACCTTTAACCAGCAAGTTGAATAGATAAACAATTCATAAGATTCAGACAGACAGGTCACAGAAGAAACTATCCACAATTTTATCAAGCCCTTTGTCATTAACACAAAGGACTTGTCGGTGTGATAATATTATTGGTATAATTAAACTCGTTCAATAAATCAGGTGGAACATTCTGTCCATGTATAGTTCACAACAAAAAGTTAGGCACGCTGCTTATTGGTCACTATTTATTTGATTGTTCGTGACTTATTTTGGATGGCCACTCCATTTCTATCTATTGCTGATAGTCTTTGTACTTAACCTCGTGGATACTGCCAGCCTTATTTTTGTAGTATAGGCGACCATTACTTGACCACGCGATTTCTACCTCGTCAGTCATTTTTTTCCTTAGACACGACAGTATATGCTGGTTTATCTCAGTCAAATCCTAATTAACAAAAATGTTTGACCCTTTTAGAGCCCTTAAGTTTTCACCACGGCGTCTCCCATCAGCCTGTAGACAAACTTTACAAGTATTTGTCTTGGCATCTCTCTTCTTTCCCAATCAGTGGGCGATATCTATACTCGGTAAACAAAGTTTTGGACCAGGGTATATAAGTCATATAAAACTAAAACTAGTGGATTAAATTTAAGTATCTTTTTTTAGTAACCAAGGTCTACCATACCCGGCTAATTTGGTACCAGAAACATTAAATTCCAAACAAGATTTGATTTTTAAAACATATCGCGAATACACAAAGGGTCTGTAAAAAATGTTGCAAAGTCCATAAGAAGTAACAGTTACGGACACATTCGAGTAACCAATAAAAAGATTATAATTTTTTCACAAACTTTCATTGTAAACGATAATTATTGTTGATTGTTGATCTATTGTGAATTATCAACTGAGATATTAAGGGTTATGGTCGAATGTCATGGTTCCGCTATCATTGTACGGGTTCGAACTCTGCCTTGGTCCAAAACTTCTTTTACAGAGTATATATCAGTTCGTCGTATGTTCAGGTTGGGGATTCGTGAATTCAGGCTTTCTGCTACTTGTTGAGATGTTTGTTCTGCAGTTTCTGCTTCTATTTCAGGAAGGACATTCACTCTAATGATGTTGCGCCTCCCATACTGTTCGAGATCGTTTATTTCTTCTTTTAATAGTTCATATTTCTTCTCCATGTTCTTCATGATCTGAGTATTTTCATCTTTACTCTGCTCGTTGTCTTTTTCTAGTTGTTCTGTTTTCTTTTTTAGTCTGTTATTTTCTTTTTCTTTCTCGAATAACTTTCCTCTTACAAGTCTATTCTATGTGACACAGACTTTAAAAACTCTTCTTTCATCTGCTTAAATGTTTCTCTTATAATCCGTTTCAGGGAATCATCATCCTTCGTTACAACATTTGCAATGTTATCATTTCTTTCTTTTAATTGCTGCGCTACATCTTGAATACTATATTGTGTTTCATTTTCTCACCTGAGCTCTCGCTTAACTGACTGATTGTTTTTGTTTTTCTTTTCTTTTTCTTCTTTCTCTCCTCACGTTTGGAATTGTCTATGCTATTATCCAATTCACTTACACTGCTTTTTTCCTTTCTCTTTCTTTTTTTATCGTCGTCAATTTCGATATCTGACATAACTTTTGTTGAGCAGTATACTTTTAAATATTTTTAGCATGACTTGTTCTCGGCTGTAATAATTGTTCACTCAGGTAAAATAGACTAAGCGTTACATGCGTGTATAATGCGTTATTTCTGTGAATTTAGTTTAAACACATGATACGTTTTGCTTTCGACAATCCAACCCGCTCCGTAAAATTTAACATTTAATGATGATTTCTAAATGTTTTCAGTTTCAAGGTTGTAGACAATATATATACCGTTCCTTGTTTTATATTTATAAAAAATTCCAGGAATATACACTTTGTCATGATTTAGAAATGTATCAGAAACTGATTCACTGGTTTTGTTGTTGACATTCTACCTGCTGGTACCCAAGATCAGAAACAAAACATGGCCGGAGAACTTTAATAAAGATACTGGTCTCCAGTTTTTTAAATAATGTTTATCTTTGTTTGTCTTTGGTATACATGTAATAATGTCCTCCTTTTGAGTGATTGGTAATTCCCCTTTCAATAAACCATGGTTAATAGATCTCAAGAGTAAAATTCTTATATCTATCCAGAAAAAACTTATAAAATTCCATGGTGAAACCACTCGAGCCGGGGCTCTTAAGAGTATTTGCCATTTTTAATTTGTTGTTGCTCTCTAGTTAGCTTTGGTATAGAAAAATCTCTGAACGGTTCATTTAAATTTATATTTTTACTGGTTTGTGTGAATACAAGGAGTGGTAAAAGTTTCTATTTTTTTTTAAATAGAATCTTGATTTTTTTAAAAATATTTCCGTCATTTGACATGAGAGAAGGTATACATTTACTTACACAATTCCTGTTTTCTAAATTACAAACATATTTAGTTACCTTCTCTCCTACATCTAACTATTTGGCTTTTGACCTTATCCTAAGTCCATCCAGTTTTTTGTCTCAATTCCAACAAACGTTTCTTTTAGCTTTCTAAGCTTATTAAATCAATATATAATTGTTTTTTTTTCCAATATCTCTATTTCTTTGTAATAGTTTTGCTTCAGTTTTATCTTCTTGTTTTTTAAGAAATGACGTGTAGGATATTGTTTTCTCTAATCTCCGTCATTTTTTAATTTCATGTAGATACATGTAAGTAGTCTACTTCTTTAATGAGCGAGTTGTTAAATTTCCAGTAAGATCTCCCAGTTATAAACTGTCTAAAAATAAATGATATAGTTATTATTGAATGGTCCGTTCGATACCCAGGTAAGATAGACTGTCTTCAATGTCGGTAATTAAGTGTTCAGATATTAAAAAAAGGATCTAGTCTAGATTTCGCAATATCTTGATAAGCTATATCAACAACACAAAATACTTATTACAACAGCTCATTTCAATTCACACAGCTTAAACATAAAATGTTTTGTTCTTACTTTTTTTTTGAAACCACCGGTACCCCGAGATAATGCTGAAGTGGGTCTAAACAACAACCTAAATATCTTCCTGTTGTATTGGCTTGAATGCATAACATATTTATTCATGGGAGAGTAATACATTTATTACAACGTACCATTAAATGACCATAGCATGGAAACGAATAGAAAGGTAATTAATCTTTAAGTTAAATTTCACTATATCAGTTCCTTCCAACATGTCAAAGGGATCCACTTTTCAGTATTTATTCACACTAAAAGCATAGAGAAAGTAAGTATAAAAATCGAACAGAATTATCGTTACATTTATTTAGTATAATTGCTATGTTTTCTTCATTAGAAGGATAGTCTATGGCAAACCAAATTATATTAATAGTTTGCACATATATGCACACACTTAGCAAGTGTTTTAAAGCTCAGTTACAATTGTTTCGCATTAACAAAAAAATAAATAAAAATAAAAATAAAAAACACATTTTCTTCTCCCCGAAATATTAGAAATTAGCTCTAATGTTTAGTGACATTATAAATGGTCAATATCTCAATTGGATGTAAACAAATTATCATTTTTTTTAACAAAAAGAGAGTTACTAGAGTTTCTCGTTGAATCCTCGATATAACGTTACCGATGATTAATAGGTATTTACAATAATAGTTTAATATGGTCCAGTTACTGTTGTTAGTAAAATCTTGATATGGTATACACGAACAACAATTCATGAATACTGGATTGTCGTACATTAAACGGTATATCCGTTCTAAAATATCAAGTACAAAAGTTGTTGAAGGTATCTTAAACAAAATCCCGTACATATAGTAAATGTTCCTAAATCGTTACTTGCCTCTTGTATCTGACACAGTTGTCGTTCCTTTTGTATCTTGCATCACACTGATATACACAACAAATCCAGTTATAACACTGGACACTACAGAAACAGCCAGTGAAATGGCAAACATTGCAATATAGTCACACCAAGGACCTCTGGCCTTCTCGTTTACTGTTTGCGGTACTGCACTTTTACCGTATTGTTCACGTTCACTTGAAGGACTGGTTTGTAGCTCAACTTTGCTAGCACCGATACAAATTGTAACACAATCGTTGCTTCTCTCCATGGTGTCAGTATTTAACACAATAAATTAATCTAGGTAAAAACACAAAACGAAATAATGTTTAAATGTGATCCTGTATCACTGTCTGTATTAACATAGACACAACTTTGACTGTGTTACAACGAACATCAGCTTCTTCCTTATTCGCTCAGTCAAACATGTTACAAGGAAAGCAATTACATCATTTACTTCCTTACCACGAAGGATGAGCTCACATTACGACACTTTATATTACCTTTCCTCAATTTCAATCGCTATGTTCAATTTAAATGTATTTTTAGTATGTTAATCAAGTAAAGGTGTTCAGGTCCGCAGCTACGCAGAGGCACACCGAGACAACTGCCTTGGTAGAATTGCGGTAAGGTACCTGACATTGACTTAGGCATTCTAATGGAATATAAAATAACACGAATTAACTAGACTTCAATATATTTGTCTTACTAAAGAACTGTCTCATGAATGCACTAAACTGCAGGAAATCACATGTGGAAATCAACAGTTTTCGCCTGTTATTCAATTGTTTTTAAGTACTTTTAAAACGGATATTTTTATATCATTTACCCACCTAAGAATATGTATGTCAATCCTATTCTCTATTAAGTTTTTGCGGGGTTTTGTTTGGAAATAAATGATGACACCTATACCCTGTAGTACATAGGAGTTTGTACTGCGAAATAAGGCAGATACAGAACCTTATACTTATATGCAATAATGATTTATTATATATTTCGTGTTTTTAACTGGGTGATGCGCAGCTTACTAGACCCTTTTGTATTTCGGGCGCGATCGGGGCGTTGAATAGCGGGGTTGTAACATAGTTAAAGAACTGTCATGCAATGCTTATATTTTAATATTAATGTGTTCCTTTGTATTTGTCGAATATACGACACATTAGCTGAGTAATGGTCAATATGAAAAGTCCAAGAATTATATTTTTTAATGAAAATGAACACTAATCAAACAACGAACGATTGTCTTGGTGTAGAATGAAAAACTGGATTGAGTTTTACGGAACACCAACACATGCAAGATTATTTGGCGCCAAACAGGAATGAACATGCCAGGCTCATTCATCTCTCATTTACATCAAGATAGGGAAACTGGACAAAGAACCTTTTAATCTGCATGCCTGCAGAGTTGCTACAATTCTATAGTAGACACTCCATTTACGATGTAACCACATGTTCACGATTGCATACGCGGCATCATGACAACGACTTTGAATGAGCATGAAGAGGTGAGTATTCTGTCCCTAGCTGTATTTGCAGTGGTTGTATTCTATCCCGGCAACCACACAGGGCTGTAGAATGAATCATCGAATATAACAGTATCGTATAGAGTATCACAGTACGGTGTATATGATCAAATGCATTAAAATGACAAGAACGTATTATGCTACCAATTTTTCTTGTATTGCGGCATCGTGTTACACGTATTGCATATGTACTAGAGCAATTTAAGTACACGTATTCACTCACGCAAGTGAACCATAAGCGGCGTGTGTTCGCTCTATCCTGGCATGAGGTAAAACAGAGAATATAAGGAAACATTTTAACTATGCTAAAGGGAAATAGTTGAATACGTTACATGATGGTTCACTACGATCTTAGGCAGATTTCTGCAATATGTAATATATAGAGTATGGTCTCGTCTCGTTGGTTGAGATAAACATCGATATGAGCGTAGCCCATCGATGGGTTTAAATCAACCAACGACATGAGAACATACTCTACACTGTTTACTCTGACAGGTGTTATTTTCAATTCTGTGGTTTACATATGTGCAAATACAGCGGGAATTTAGTGATCATGCTACACTACACGTTCACTAAGGAGTGGCAAGTGTGATCTTAAATTCATCATTGTTCATTTACACCGCTTACATATCAAAGGTAATGCTTCAACATACATACTTATCTTGAAACCGTGTCATGCATGTTATTTAATTATTAATAAGAAGTTTTAATACAGGTAAAATCCATTTAGTTCTCTGTTCTATTCAAAAGTAGGTATAAATGTCGAACAGGAAATATAGCGTTCAAGAACCACAGTCAACCACGCACAGAAACAAGCACTAATGACAAAGATGAAAAAAAGGCAAGACATGTCATTACAAACATAAAACAGCAGATATAAATATCGAACAAGAAATGTAGCATTCACGG